>JAVJIF010033768.1:0-67251 GCA_038442645.1 Agave tequilana
TCTCCAGTAAAACAGGAAATGGAGAGTGGTCCGCAAATATCTGTATGAATTATTTCCAGGAGTTCTTTACTTCTTGTGGCACCTTTCTTAGTGTGTTTGGTTTGCTTTCCTTTTATGCAATCCCACACACATCAAAATCAGTGAAGTCTAGGTTATCCAAAATCCCAGTCTTCACTAATCTTATAATTCTATCCCTGGAGATATGCCCCAGTCGCCTATGCCACAAGATTGAGGATTTTTCATTTATTAAGCCACGTTTTATACCAACATTCGAATGCAGAGATAATAAAGATTGTGCAAACTCATCATTCAATGAAATTTTATATAAACCATCACATAAAATTCCATGTCCAACGGAATTGAATTATACATTAAAGAGAGTTTTCCACAACTAAACAAAACAGAATATCCAAAAACATCTAATTTGGATAATGACATTAAGTTTCTTGAAATCGAAGGTACATAAAAAGTATCCTCAAGATCCATCTGATGACCCGTCTCCAAGAGTAGTCGATAAACACCAACATATTCGACCTCCACTTTGAGACGGTTCCCCATAAAGACGAATCTCTCACTTTCCTTCGGTTTCCGGGTTGTAAGGAATCCCTGCATTGAATTAGTTATATGAGTTGTGGCTCCAGAGTCTATCCACCAAGTATTAGAAGGAACTTCAGTAAGATTTGATTCAAAACATACAAAAGAAAGATTTGTACCTTTCTTTTCGAACCAAGCTTTCCTCTTGTTGCAGTCCTTCTTCACATGTCCTTTTCTGCCACAGAAGTAGCATTTGACAGTGAAAGCTTTTCTATGACCTTGGCTACTTTCCCATGGTCTCCTTTCTTTGATGGAAATCTCTTACCTCTTCCATATTTACCTTTCTTATGGATACCTCCTGAAGTTACTGCTAACACTGAGTGCTGTCCTTCTTGCCTCAGTCTCACCTCTTCTTGTACACACATACCAGTTAGTTCATTCAGATTCCACTTATCCTTATGAGTGTTATAGTGGATCTTGAATGCCCCAAACTGAGGAGGAAGTGAGTTGAGGATGAACTGTACCAAGAAGGACTCATCAACTTTCATTCCCAGTGATCCTAGCTTAGCAGCCTTATCAATCATGTTTAGAATGTGTTGCTGAACTCCTCTATTACCATCATATTTCATGGTGGTAAGTTCAGCCATTAGGGTGCCAGCTAATGACTTATCTGCAGACTTAAAACGGTCTTTAACCGCACTTAATAGTTCAGATGCAATAGTTGTAGGAGGGAGTGAAGTCTTGATGTTATTAGCTATGGTCATCTTTATGAATATAAGACTGAGCCTATTAGACCTTTCCCAAGCTTTGGCATGGCTGACCTGTTTTGCTGTACTCTCAGCAGTTACTTCATCAGGTTTGTCAACTGTTAGAGCCATGTCTAGGTCCAAAACACCCAGTGTAAACTGTACATGTTCAAACCACTCTGAAAAGTTGGTACCATCCAAGGCCGGAATGCTGGTGGCATGAGTGTGAAGGGAAGTAGGGACGTTCACTGAAACATAATAGGACATTGCTCACATTAGGCCACTAATCAATACAAGTTTAAATTTAATTAAGATGAACTATTGATATCACTTTGATTTCTCCTTTGGGCGAAACCTAAGCATATCTAGTGTTCACTCTTTAGGTGAGAACTTTTATCACCTATGTAGATCTAATATAATTATGTCACTTAGTTAGTAAGTCATGTTACCTTTGGGTATCCAATTCCACACCACTAAGTTACATAAATTATACTATCCTACCCCGGTTCATAATTATTTGAAAGAGACTTTCCTTTGGGCCAGTCCCAATCTCCTAACTAGAACCGCCATCGAGAATATTATTGTCTTTAATGTCACTTACATGACAAGTCTTTTATGTAGTTGTATATTCATAAGATTTACTAACCTAGGTCACTTTGGCAACTACTAAATCAATAAGCCTTATGAATACAAAACTAACCAATAATATTCTCTAATCCTTTTATTTGAGTAAAGCCATAATATCTCAATACATTACTTGACCAAGCATCAATCTATATTAACACAATAACTTAAATGTGTAACATACTTTAATGATTGATTATTCATAACTATTAGTCGACTACAAGGAATTACTAGTCGACTAGGGTCAAGTCTAGTCGACTATAGGTTTAGGTCTAGTCGACTAAGGCAAAGGAAAGTTAGTCGACTATACCAATATTATTAGTCGACTATATATTTTATTAGTCGACTACACAATTTATTAGTCGACTCCTGAATCCAACAGAAAGTTCTCAATTCTCGGGTCACCAAATTAGTCGACTTGAAAATATGATTAGTCGACTAAACCTTAATTAGTCGATTAGTCATAAATTCAACTAAAATCAAGTCGACTCCTGCAGCAAACAGCGACTTGCAAACTTTCTGGAAATGGGATTAGTCGCCTATACATTTGGATTAGTCGACTAATAGTCGACGAAGCAGTTTTCAAAGGCAGTTTCTGCTTAGTCGATTTTAATCCCAAAATTATCAAAATTAGGGTTTTAATTCCTTGATTTTGATCCCAATTTAATTGCATAATTAGAGGAATATGAACATGATATTAGGGCTATTAAATCCTCTACAAATTCTACAATTAAAAGATCAAAAAATTCAATTTTTATGAATTGTTAATCAAAACCCTAACTTTTCATAATTCCTAAATCCAAGATGTATTGATTCTTTAATCATGGCTCTGATACCAAATGTAGGAAATAATACAACTGTAATGCGGATTAAAATCAAACCATGGATCAAAGAAGCATATACATCTCAAGAATTGAAAGCATATACAAATTAAATTCATATACATACCGGAAGCCATTGATCCAGATTAAGGTTGAAGATCCTTGTGATGAATGGAAGAAGAAGCCCCTTGTCTTTCACTTTGATTTCTGCAAAACCCTAAATGCAAAGGATCCTCTTTTCTCTTCTCCTTTTCTTTTCTCAAAACTTCTCTATTCTTTTCTGATGGAGAGACTCACGATAAAATATGAGCGTTCGTTTTGATTTCTTTACAGGAGGAGAAAAGTGGGTCGCACACTTGCAATTAGACCCCTTGAAATAAAGCCTTTCCATCATGGCCCTTTATATCTCAAGAGACTAATAAACTATATAAATGTGACTTTAATATGGGCATAATATCATATCAGTTAACTTAAATAGGAATCCAATGCAAATAACTAAGGTTATGGTCCACCTTTAATATGAGATTAACAGCAACCTCAAAAGTTCATCATCCAACAATCAGAGCCAGCACGTTTAATGACCGCATACAGATCCCTTTGCGAATTGGGAGACGAGATCGATTCCATAGAGTTGGAACATACTTTTATAGGCCAAAGAGAGAACAGCTCTAGGAATGAATGAGCTGGAAAAATCAGGCCAGCTGTACAGACCCAATAAACGAACAACAAATACCCCAACACGCATTCTAATAGCGAATGGTAAGAAAAACAATAGAAAGAAACCAAACCAAGGGGCTGTTTGTTTCGCCGTAAAAAGCGTATAAGTTCGTAATTCATAAATGACTTACAATACGGTATTTGTTTAGACCGTAATTCATAAAAGACTTACACAACTCAACTACCACTCACTTGTAACCCAATTACCACTTACTTACAGTCCAATTATAGTTAATTTTGTGTTCATACAAAATTTTATTATATTTTTCTATTAATATTTAATATTTTAATATTTCTTTATAATATTAAAACTTTTTAAATCATCAAATAGTTAATTTTGTGATCAATTTTTTCACTTACGACTTACACATTACGACAACCAAACACCGTAAAATATATAATACACTCTCTCACTTATAACTTCATATTCCAAATCAAACACCGTAAAACTTACATGTATGTAACTCATTTACTAATGTAAAAAACTTTACCAATTACGACTTACAAATTACGGCCAATTACGACAGCCAAACAGCTTGGGGCCTGTTTGTTTCCCCGCAAAACGCCGCAAAACCGCAAGTCGTAAAGCTCTTTTCCATTTTCAGCTGTTTGTTTCGTTGCAAAACATTTCGCAAAATACAACTCTCATTTCCCACTTACAGTTGCTACAGTTAAATTTGTGGTCATATAAATCTCACTTTTACACTCAAATTTTCCCACTTGCAGTTGCTACAGTTAATTTTGTGGTCATGTAAATTCTACTTGTAATACATTCGTAGTGCCAAAGTAGTTACTTGATAATCAATATATAATTTAATATTATTAAATATTTAATATATTTAATATTTTTAATAGTGTTTAATTTCTTACCGAATTATTTTATACTGGTATTTTTTAGTTTTTTATTATTTTTAAGATTGTTTTAATATTTACTATTTTATTATTTTAATTTAATATATAATTTAATATTGTTATTTAATACTTTATTATTTATTAATATTTACACCAATTTTCTTAATATTTTATTTAAATTTAATATTTTATTAATATAACAATAATGTGTTTTAATATAAAATTATTATATATTTAATTTATTTATTTCTTAATATAAATAATTACTTTATTAATATTATAATATACTTTAAAATTATATTAATATTTTATTATGTTAATATTGTAATAATTCATTATAATAATATCATAATAATATTTCATTATTAAATTTATAATTATTTTACTTTGTTAATTTTATATTTTTATAATATTACGATATTATTATCATAAAATTTAATATTATAATAATCTTAAGTATTTTATAATATTATAATATTATAACTATATTTTATTAATTTTCTTAAGATTTTTTTATATTTATGTTTTATTAGTATCCTTAAAATTTTATTCAGTTTCTTTAGATTTTCTTAAAATTTTATAATTACTTATTTAGTTAATATTGTAGTAATATTTTACTAATTTTACTAATATTTTATTAATATTATTGTTATAAATAAAATATTAAGATTATTAATTTTTTATCTCAAATTTATTAATACAATTTAATTTGTAATAGTAGATTTAATTTAATAGTATTTATAATATTTAAATTACTGCTACAGTTAATTTTGTGGTCAACTTTTCCACTTATACTTTACATTACCAACCAAACACCGTAAAACACAATATACTTTATCATTTACACTTTCACTTTATCAACCAAACACCGTAAAACACAATATACTTTTCCATTCACACTTCACTTTATCAACAAAACACCGTAAAACACAATATATTTTCTCTGCTACAGTTCATTTTTTCCATTCTCATTTTACGACTTACGACTTGCGACGTTTTGCAACGAAACAAACAGGCCCCAAGTGGCTGATATTTGTGTAATAAAAAAATAAAAAGGCTAACACCTGGGGAACTCCTGATTTATTATCTTATTAGGGACTAATCTCCCGAAAATTAAGATCAAACTACAACAGAGAATTTTAAAGGCATTACAGAAGATTAATTACAAGAAAGCAAGTTGAAGAATAGAAAAATGAATCACAATTTCCAGGCAGAGGCCGATCTTGAAGCCAGACTGCCCAAAAAGGGAAGAAAAGCAAGCAAAGCCGCAAACCATTCTCGAAATGATAACTGCCTATAAAAGAAGCGGAATATATACAGCTACAATCTGAAATCATCAATTCTCCAACCCCAGAAAAGTCAATCGTCCGAGCAATCCTCTCTGTCCTCTGCACAATCATGGTAGTTTCTCTCCAGCTTGCTTATTTTTACGCGATCATCGAACGAACTTCTTGATGAAGATAAGCCCATGGAAGTTAAACGCGTTGCCACTGCCTCGACCTCTATTAGGGAGCCAGTGTACAGACCCTGACTGCGAGCAGCAACTGCTTCGTGGTTGCTCCCCTTCGCAGATCACACAGAAACAAAATCAGCAAGGAAGAAAGCCTTTGTTTGAATGAAACTTGTACGAAAGCAAGGGAGAGATTAAACTCACAGGAAACGCAAGTGAGTTCTCATCAGCTCTGTTAATCTCCGGCAGAACAATCACTGGCTTTTGATAACTAGATACTGGAGTAGACGCCATGAGCATCCTCAGCGTTTCCCGTGCACTTTTCTCCACTGCAGACTCTGTGCTTGGGATGAGAGGACGATTTACAAAGCTTGAGAGCAAAGGTGGTATGGCTGATGATATGGCCGGTCCAGCACTCACAAGGTACCCCTGGCCAGAGGAGCAAACGTCAATCACTGGAGTGTGCACAATGGGATCAGACATGTACGGAGGGAAAGTTGAGATTTGTTGTGAAGTTGGTAAGGTAACAAGTGTGGTGACGGGAATGGGGAGGCGAACAAAGGATTCAGGGAGAAGAGGAGGAAAATTCAAGGCTGAAAGTTTAGGAAAGTCGAGGGGGAGACTTGATGTAACTAGAGAGACAGGAGGCGCTGCTGGTGACAACAAGGATGACAAAGGTGGAAGAGGCATAGATTCATCAAAAGTGATTGGCAGGTGTGAAGATGATACAGAATACTGAAGAGTAGACGGACAGGGAGGACACCAACAGTAATATGGTGAGAACAGAGAACTTGAGGCAGTAATGGGTGGTGGGGGGAGGTTGGACAATAAAGGGATAGACGAGGACATACAAGAGGAGAGGAAAGGCATTTCAGGTTGAGTGATAGATGGCAACAAGCTGCAGACATCGCTACCCCTGATACTGTCATATTCACATTGGCTAATGGATTGGGTACACAAGCTCGAAATAGCTGTTGATGGTTGGTCGGCGGACAATAAGCTAGAATGATAACCATCTCCACGCCGCTTAAGCTTCTCTTTGATACCATTTCTGATCGAGGAAGAGCTTCTCGCAATCCCCTCTTTGAAAGTGTTTGGTCTTGGACTGAGACAAACTTGGTGGGAAGGTTGCCCCTTTGCTGTAGATGCTGTGAACCGGCATCGAGAAGATTTTGAAACCATGGATGAAGAAGAATGGAAACCTGAGTCTGATGCATGAAGACTTGTCAGTGATTCACCCGACAAAGCAAGTGGATCAGCTTCTCCAGTTTTCGATGATCCAAGAAGAAATGCTCTCAGATGAGTTGCAAAAGAATCAAGGCGCGATTCAGAAATTCCTGTTAGATGAGCTAAAGATGGCTTCCTTCTCAATAGATCTTTCATCTGCACCATGACAAAAAATAAAAAAGGTATAAGAATTGCAACAATGTGAACTGTCTTCTAAAATATTTTTAGTTCTTGAACCAATCTTGTAAAGCATATACCTAAAAGAGCAGCACAACAGGTGAATGAGGAGTCTCTTCAACAAAGCTAGTATCCTACCACACAAACATCTCTCTTATTAAATCATCCCGGCTATAGACAGCAAGATGGGACACGATCTAATAATGGTAGAACAAACCAAGTTCATTTTATTCTTTTTGTTATGTTTTATATGATTTCTCAGTGAGGTTGCAGATTAGTTCTGGGTATCTCAACCAGTTGCTCTATCAGATAGGGGGCGGCTAACTTGAAACAGTATCAAGTACAGGCACATCAATTGAATGTAAAATGCATTTTTAAATCCCAAACCTACCCATCCATCACCCTCACCCAATCATTAACTTTTCCTAATAGTTGAGAGCGATGCAAATAACCATAACTATAGTTCCATGTAAACAATAGATATTTTCTTCTCTGAAAAAAATTTCTAAGTCATATTAGAGCATAAATTAATTTCTTGAATAAAATGATACCTATGACAGACAATACCCCTCATATTAAGATATAAATTTCAGAGACCATGTCACAGACCTTTGCAAGTAGCTCCATCCCCCAATCCTTCGATTTCTCAGAGCACCAAAAATACAAGGCCTGAGAGTTTGGAAGCTTTAGTAGAAACGAGCGCTCAGAACTATCCGCTGAAATTTCATCAATAACCACTTCTGAGCTCTCAGTGTTATCATTCAGAACACCCAATCTCTCAGTACAACCATCATCCCCAATGAATGAGATGCGCATATTAGATGAAGGCAGAAGACTCAGATTCAGATAACCCCTGCACAAAGAGAGTGAATAAATCCTAGGGACATGAATAAATGAATTTCAACACAAAATACATTAATAAAATTCTTAGAAAATTTTCTGATGTTTTTTCTTTCCTAGAATATCTGTTCCTTTTCAGAACTATGTTATTAAATGTTATTAAATGTTCAGAAAAAAGTAACTGTATGTCTTTTTCCTTTCCTTTCCTCTCCTCTTCTTTTTCAGGGAAAAAGGTAATTGCACAGGTAAATCAATTGAAAGCTGTCTGCCAAAAGGCCAAAAAAATTAAGCACAGTCAAAAAAGAATACATCAAAACTTTGGTACCGTAACATTAAAGGTAATCGGGCACAATTAAGTAGCAAAAACTTATGTGTCATTGTTACTAGTTTACCAAACATCTCCCTTAATGTTTTTCCATAAATAATAAATAAAGCTGACCAGAAAAGGTTGCTTAAGGCTAGAGAGATAAGGTGCAGTTAGAAGTTTTCTAACATAAGTAACAAGTGAGTTTAACAGTGAGTGCTTTGAATATAAATGAAAGTCTCGAGAATAACTTGCCTTAGACAAAGTGGGTAAATTGGGTAGTTATTGTCCATTTAAGATATATATGGTTTTGAAGGGTGTTTTTTCTGTAGAACACCAATGATGGGGATAATAAAAAATTAATTTATTCGTCAATAAGATTATATTTTATAAAAAAACAACAAATTGCACAGATCTTTTGCAGTAAGTCCACTGCTGTTAATTATGCAATCTATATCTTGCCATATGGGCACCTGGAAAATTTATATGATGACCCTTAACTAGAGTTTCTCGTGGAATGGGTATGAATATTTCAATCTTGCATAAAAACATACTACTTTTTAACTGCAAGTATGCAAGTTAAAACAAGACAATGGTTTCAACACCAGGCAAACATAAGGATGAATGGTAAGAAAAATATGCTTCCAGTGTACACAAGTGCTTGTGTTCCTCCTTCCCTCTCTGTGTTCTTGTGCACATGTGTGCATATGCGTCTAGTGGGTGGTTCTTTAGTCACAAAGCCTGGCATGTAAGTGTTGGTGGCAGGAGTTGTTCAGCCCATTGGCTGCAAGAGTGAAGATCGTTGTCTTGATTCCTTCAGAAGCCTCCTCACACGACCAACAGCTCCACAGTTTGCTTTCACTAGAGGCATGAGACACCAGGAAACAGTTAAAACCCCGATTCAGCCAATTCCTGATATCATCAGTTACTTTCCCGACATCACCTCCAGCGTACTTTCAAGTTTCAATCCACCCAACGCCTGTCACTGAGATACTTCCGCCTATAATTGTTGACCAGTAAAGAATGCAAACACTGCTTCACAAAGAACAAAATCACCCCTTCCCTTTATCTAATCCATCTTCAACATCTTATTGAGAGATGGCTTAAAAACATCTTACGTGAGATAACACAGACGATGAGAAAAGAAAAATCAAACAGATAGAAACGAGAAAAAATAAAAATGTTCAGGACAAAAAGAACAATTTAGAAAAACAAGATGTGGAAATACATGTCTACATGGAAGCAGTGCATCTGCGGCAAACTGAAGTTAGGTGTGTTCGATCTAATCTAATCTAACTTATAAAGACAAATAGCTTGTCAGCATATGACTAAAAGAAAACAACACATATTAATAAAATTACTTATTGTTTAAGCATGACAGTCCATATATTCGGAAATATACTACAAAAGCATGGTATCACCATGTAAGAGATGAAACACACAGATATGACCACTATGTAAAACTAAGACAAAATGTAATCATCCATATGACTCATGAAAGACATGACAAGTCTATGAGAACAAATATCTGAAAATTTTACGCCACCTCGATGTTTCTCCAATTTACATAATAGAGGATTTCCGAATATGCCATAACTATAATAATAATACTAAAAAGCAGCTAGCAAGGAATAATATCATATAAAGCCATTAAAGACTACCTCCTTTTCCTCATACATCAAAGATCATAAAAGAACACACACCGATTTTACCTACAAATGAAAAGACATTTTTATATGGAACATGAACTTTGTCAACACTAATAAGCTGAAACATATATACCCAGATTCATGGTAAACAACAACAGATACAAGATATAGATCCCAGTCATTCTTTAATGACATATATCAAATTTGGTGAGAACTCAAGCCATATATTGCATTTTTTTTTTTTAATTTAACCCATAGATTATCTACTCTGTAGTAAACTCCTTCCAATAGTCAAATTAGGAAAAATGTTATGGATTCTACAATTGAAAAAATCTTCCTACTTGAATCATTCAATCAACTCATCTAAATAAGTAATCAGTAAAGTAATAGATCATCTAAAAGGTAACCTAACTCAAAATATATCATTCCTATAAAGCATATGATAACTGATGATAGAAATTCTAACTAAATGACAAGTTAAGAAAGAACTAATAAAATCAGGGGTGGCTTATTAATTCCATTATCCTAGTGAATCAATGAAAATCACTGAAATTTGATAATTGCTAAAACCTTCATATGTAAGAACGAAAGCCGTCTTCATTTCCTCCTCACCTCACACATTCTAACAATAGATTCAACACACAGGAACATATGAAAAGATCCACGAAAACTTACTTGTAACAAGGGCACAGAAGTGAAGAAAAAAACACAGTGCCAGTGTCAAAGATAGCATTGAAGATGTAAGTTCAAGTGATACTTCACAGAAAGATGCAGAATCTCAGGACAATTGTCCAGCATCAATACTTTACACTGTAATGTTAGTAAAAGATGATGATATCTGATAGGAAGCCCTTGCCCAGCTCTGATTGTGTTTGATATATGGTAGCTAGCCAATTTAGTTGAGTAATAGCCTGAAAACTGAAAAATCAAACAAACACTAGAACATATGTCCACAGACAGATGGCCAAAACAAAGTAAACGGGTTGCCACATTATATGTGCAAGACAGTCCCAAAGACACCAATGGGTCTATTATGTATGACACTGTGAGAAAAAGCAATGTGGATGTCGATAAGGAGGATCATTAAACCCATGGTTAAAAGACTAGCCATGTGGACCAATTGGTAGAATGGGGCGTGTACAAGGAAAGACAAGGGTATATGTAAAAAGGGATTCCAAGAAGATAGTATCACACTGTCTATAGTATTAAGTAGGTGCACTAAAAAGTTTGGACATAATGCACAAAGTGAAGGAAAACCATGTTGGGTTAATCGGGTATACTCCAAAAAAAACAAATTTGGATAGAACACATGAAATAAAAATTATTGTCTTAAAATTGAAGTGGTTACACTGAAAAAAAGCTAAGGCAAAACGCACACGGGGAAAGGAAGCCTTACAAGATGGTTCCATTTGTGCAACTTCAAAGAAAGTGTCTCATTAAGAGGAAACATCAAAGAACAACAGATAAAGGAGGGATGCCAAAGAAGACTACATCGATATGCAAAAAAAGTCCTTTAAAAAGGTATATACTAAAATATATGTTCCCTGATTAATAACCATTATGTGACACTTGTCACTCAAAAGATGGGAAAAATAAAGGACTTTTGACTATTTCAATATTCTAAAGAAGGGGCGTGACAGTAGCTCAAATTATATAGTTGTTAGCAACAGGTGCACGCACGCACATAGAGGGAGAAAGATAAATCTTTCCAAAATTTCAAGGATTTCAGCTGAAATAAAGGGGAAAATGTAAGACTTCGCGATCCAAACTTGTATTAATCAAGCACTAGTAAGAGATCCAACAATATTTAAATAACGCAAGAACAACCTTACAGGGTAACATAATAGTACATAGTGAAAATGTATATAACTTAGATTTACATGTTGGGGGGCCGGGGGAGTATGCTCTGGGGTTTGTCGGTGTGGAACTTAACAGTGCATTGTGCATTTCTTAAAATTCTTCATCATAGAGGAATCAATCCAACACATTTATGTAAAAGATACTTGCAACATGAAAGTTAAGTCCACTTAAAGATTAGCTCATTGAGATATCAAAATTATTGCTTATGTAAAACGCAATGGAAGCATAGCAAAGAAATGTTGTTCAATAAATGACATACTCGTGTCAACTGAAAGATGTGGCACTATGACAAAAACTTCTATTAAAACTATAAAGGGGAAAGATTTAATGGAGTAACTAATATGCAGCTTAGATTCTGAAATAAAATGCATGTTCGTCAATAAATTCAGGTGGAACAGGCCAACAACTTAGCTTCAGTTACCTTGTAGCGGTCGGGCATAAGATGTTCCCTTGCTTGTTAACTTTCCCCACTCGTATAGAAACCAGAGGAAGACACAAACACCTGGCCAGCATTCCAACTTCCGACGAATCAAAATGCTGGCAAAGAACAAAATTCAGTGCACGACAGTCAATGACTGATGAACATCAAGAATAAAGAGTAGTGCATCGGTACATGCTCATAAAAATAGCAGTAGCAATTATACACTAATTATTATGTTGCAAGAAAAAATTTACAAAATGCTGTAAAGATAAATTCGGTCGGAATTTGATCATAAATTTATAAGCATAAGTTCATAACTAGGATTTGCTAAGACATCCCTAAATCATACAAGAGCAAGACCTAATTACACACTAAAAAGGGCCAAACTGTATGGACCTGACTCAACTGGGCGATGAGCCTGTCCTCTGCGAGTCCGCTCGAAATATTGAGCTTGAGCAAAGGCTTCAACCTCTCATCGGCACGGCAAGCGCCAAGGACCTGAAGGTCGAGGGCCCTCAACCACTGCGCAATTCCACTCCTGACATCGCTCCGATCAAGCCACAGATCCCCATCGGATTCGCCTCGAAGAGCATCTCTCAGCCTCTCCCTCAACCCGCCGGCGATTCTTCTCCCCGATGACGCGGATCCATGCAAGGAACTGCCTCCGGCGGGCCGATCTCCGCGATCGGAACTCTCAGGCTTGTCGTCTTTCTTGGGCGCAACCATTGCTGCGATCGTCGGAGAACTCACAGAAACCCGAGCGGTAGATCGAGAGAGCTGAATCTGCTGTGAGCTAGAAGCGAGAGGAGAAATTGAAACCACAGATGCAAGGAGATGAGAGACGCAATGTGGCAATCAGATATTTTTTCCGTTGCGGATACATTTACAGAGAGAGGAGGACGAGAAGCTCTGCGCGGACTTCTGGCGGGTCTATAAAATCAAGTTGTGTATGACAGTTCGCGTCCGGTTATGTGCCACGTCAGTGCTTAGCGGGTGGACCCCGCAAAGATCCAATCCTTTTATTTTCGTTGTCAGAACACAAACATGCAACGCGTTGCCTGTTTGAGCCCACCTGGAGTCGCGCGCGAAACCCCAAACGCATGCGGGAGATGTGATGCCACTCAACCAAAAGCGGGCAAAGCCAATCTCTTGGGGCACGGTGGAGCTGTTTGTTATCATAAAGAGACGTAAAATTCTGTAATTCGTAAATCACTTACAATTTAATTATAATTATGATATTTATTTAGACAGTATTTCGTAAAAGACTTATGCAACTCAACTATCACTCACTTGCAACTCAATTATCACCTACTTACAGCTCAGTTATAGTTAATTTTGTGGTCATGTAAATTTGAATTAATTTTTTATATTAATATTAATTTTTTTAATATTTGACATTTTTAATATTTATTTGTAATATTAAAACTTTTTAAATCATCAAATAGTTAATTTTGTGGTCAACTTTTTCACTTACGGACTTACACATTACGACAACCAAACACCATAAAATGCATACACTTTCCCACTTACAACTTTATATTACCAACCAAACACTGTAAAACTTATATCCATGTAACTCATTTACAACTGTAAAAGATTTTACCAATTACGAGTTACGAATTACGGCGAATTACGACAACCAAACAGACCCAAGTATTGTATTAGAGATAATTATTGTTTTTGCGCAGTGATGGGCCCAAGCTACAGAAAACAAATACATGGGCTCAGTACGGAGCACTTGCAGTTGAGCTGGGCTTACATATTATTGTTCGAGATAATCGAGCTGGAAACTAGCAAATTAGAGTCATGTCAATAGGGATAATATGGGCCAGCGCCAACCTCTCCCAGTAAAAACCTGGCCTGACAGTGTTTTAATTTGTTTGGGCTCGGATGGAATTTTCAGGCCCTGAAGATTTAAGAGAAGGGTTGGAGCTTATATTAAACATTGTTGGGCTTTAGCCAATAGCCCAACTTTTTTATGACCTGTTTTAGGCCATACCTTTAAGACGATGATTTTGCCTTTCAATAAAGTTTGGTTTAAAGTATCAATTTTGCACGACATGGCCTTGAAAGCTCAAGTCCTCTAGCTGAACATGGAGTTCGGTCATTGCCACCCATCAAAGTGATGAGGCACCCACAAGTTTGATAAAGACGCCAATCAAATTTTCAGTAATGGTGAAATTACCCCTCCCTTGTCATTCTTCTTCTCTCCACCTTCTTCCAACCCCCTCCATCGGTAGCCCTCCACCTCCTTTCAGCATCTGCCGGCGAGCCCCTCACCTCCGCTGACCTCCCCCGCCGCTCCCCTCCTCCCCCCGCCTCTAAACCTCCTCCCCTCCTCTCGCCCTCCTCCCCCTCCTCCCCTGGCGACGAGGAGGAGGAAGGAGGTAGAGGAGGGCCTCTCCCCATGCTGCCCTCCCCCTCCTCTCCCGCCTTTCCCCTTCTCCCCTGATTTCCTCCATTCTCCTACCCCTCGTCGCCCTGTTCAGCCTTCGCTGGCCGAACAGTTGTAACTTTGTTCAGCCTGCGAAGGCTGAATAGTTACAGTCGTGTTTGGCCGCCGAACAGGTTTGCTGAATAGAGCTACAACTGCTCGGTCAACGAAGGCCGAACAGGGCGGTGAGAGGGAGGGGAATGGGGAGGTCGAGGGAGGTCAAGGAGGTCTAGAGGGAAGTGCGGGGGAGAAGGAGGATGGCGACGGGGGCGAGAGGGGGATTGTCAGCATGGGGAGAAAAGAATGATGAAAGATGAGGAAGTAATAGGGGCATTTTGGACTTTTCCTCTGAGGCTAAATTTGTCCAAAATATTAATGGCATTTTCATAGTTTTTGATGGGTGCCCTTATCAGTTTTGTGGGCGGCAATAGTTGCACTCTTGAACATATGTAGCTCAACAAATAATAGAATAAAGCTAGACAGAGAGCCTCCAAGTTAAGGATGGATACGGAGGATGCAGAGCTAGTTAGAAAACCCACAGATTAAGGATGGATACTAAGGACGCAAACGGGTATATCTAATTCACAAATATATTCTCATCAATTGCAAATACAAATATGAGTTTTTCTTATCAAATCACATCCATTTTCATATCCATACGCATGATCGGAAAATGGATATGGATATTTGTGATGGGGATTTTCCGTCACAAACGATTGGACGCTCCCGATTGATCCTGCCAAAAACACAGAAAAGAGAAGAATACCTTACAGGTCAGGAGCACCGGTGTGATATCAGACAAAGACTCTCGAGCATGAGAATAGGTATCCTTATTTGAGAAAAGTAGAGAATACTTGTGTGTGGTATTTTTGATGATAATTAGAAGTGTGAATCCCTTTCTTAGTTAAGATCGAGGTGTATATATACTTGTTGGAGTTGTAATTGAAGGAGAATAAATTCTGGATCTCCATAACTACATGATTTATACGTTGTGATTTCTTCATAACCGCCCAAATCATGCCGCTTGATTATTAGGATTGTTACGCAGAGATATCCTTCACTATCTATAACGATTAACATTGAAGTAGGGGCGTTATAACATTTCGAATGTTGGGATGATCTCGCGGCTAACAGAATCTGCGAATCGCGAAATCCTGCCGCTAAGCTGTAACCAACATAGAAGCGACAATCTTCACAGGGGGCCTTTGTCTCAGATATTTGGGGCACCTGACCAGCAGGATGACCTCACCCGAGTAAAACATCCATTGTGGATGTTCTAGGATCTTTGTGGTCCTGAAAGGTAGCTAGGGACGTGTGTGGGCTCAGAACAGGACCCGAGGCTTTCTCTTTATGCCCGTATTAGGTCCGCTAGTATGTCGAGTTCGTTGGTCACTTGGGACATTTCTGATGCAATAGGACACGTGTCTGAACTTGATAAAGATCAAAATCTGACCACTACAGATGTCCCCCGCTTTTCTCCTTTCTGGAATCTTCGATGGGGAAGGTAGGGGAAACTCACCAGCTTGAATCTCCAATTTGGGGCTAGGCTTGTGATTGAGTAAAAACCTGCACAAAAAATACAGAGTTTAGAAATGCTTTAGGTTCTCAATGCTACTACTATAGCAAATGGCTATGCGAGTCGTGATCCATAAGGAAGGACTGCGATAAAAGCCTGTTGATAAGTTCTTTTCAAGTTAAAAATTGGTTAAAAATTCTTCTTTGTTTTTGAAAAGAAAAGAAAAATGAAAGCTATATTAAGTTGAAAAAGAAAGTGAAAGATAGAAGAAGGTGATTTTTAAAGTCGGTTTAAGTGTAAAACAAGGGTTAATTTAGAAGAGAAAGAACCCAAAAAAAGAAGGAGAAAAGTGTTAATTTTTTAGAAGTGTTCTAAATTAAGAAATGAAAAGTTTAATCTAAAAGAAAACTTACCTCTTTTGGCTGAATGCTTACCTTGAATCTTTGTTCGACGGTGTTACCTTGGAGTGAAGGCGATCAGCGCATAGCTCATAAGAGTTGATTCCTGTCTCTTATACATTACATCATCAAGATGACACAAGTATGAAATGATATAGAATAAGACTAGAACCCATCGTCATGAGCTATCAGTGGCACTCGCAAAGCTCTTCGAATGCTATAAGACTCACTTGGAATGCAATCGGTACCGAAAGAAGAAAAATAAAAAGAAGAAGAAGAACATAAAACATAAACTTTGATTTGGGTTGAAAAATGATGAAAGAAAGGATAAATAACTTACATTGGTGTCACTTTCAATACGGTTCTTCCTCTCCTTCTCTCATGAATCTCAGTCTAACCCTATTTTACAAAGAACAAAATTACATTAAAAGAAAATAAAAATCTAAACTAAACTAGAAAAAAAAAACTTGGCCTAAGATCTCTCTCCGCTCAGTCGTGCCATTTACCTTCAGATTTGCATATATTTATAACAAAAACTAAAAGGGGGAAAGCATAAGAAGATAGGGGGAGCAAGCACTCCCTATCCACTGCAATAAAGCTGCGGATCTATAGCTTTTGCGGTGGATCTGCAACCAAGATCTGGCCAAATAGCCAGATCCGGGGGGCCGTGGATCTTTCCTGCTATGATATTCTTTTTTCTTCGGTAGATTTTCAGTTTGAGCTCTAATTTCAATCTAATCTTCATTGATTCTTCATTTAACTGAATAGATCTCTAAAAATTGATTTAACCAAACTGGATCTGAGATTATTTTTTGCTAACCAAATAGATCCAGTTACATTTGATTTTAACTGGTATTATTTGGTGTAATATTCTCTCCCTTCACTAAGACAAGCCTGCAAAATTAAGACATTAAGATACGATAATTAGCATGATTTATTACAAGATAAATGTAGGAATGTAATAATAGATATGCAATATGTTGGTCCAAAGGCCCATCGCTCTAATTTTGATGATGATTAACCATGTAGTTATAGTACTAATGATCTTGTGTTTATATAGTTTCAGATATTTGATCAAGATCTTAGTCGGTGTTTAGTTTCAACAAAAAATTCGAAGTCAAGTTTTGAAGCTATCACTTATTGATTCAAGAGCTCGCACTTCAAAAATCGCATCAAGTACTCAAGAGGAGTCTAACTCTTTGGATTAAGGTTTGGACCAAGTCAAGAAGGAGTAGAAAATTTTCAAGAGAAGAATTTCAAGACTTGAGTCTTAATTTGTAAGTGTTAAGATTTTTATTTTAGATAAGATGTAAATGATAGATTAGTTGTGGATTGCTCAAGCTCATATACACAAAAAATTTATATGTGCTTTCATAAGAATAATTTTGATTTTAGAAAATACTGTTTTGATTTTGAGTTTCAAAGAACATATCTTTATGTTTCATGAATAGAGTTCATCAAAATAAGTTTACATGTTTTTTATGTATTATGAATTTCATCTATATACATTGTCAGCTCAAATGTTTAGAAAAACTTATTTTGATGTTTCTAGTTCATACTTTTAAGTTTTGTATTTATCAAAATTTTGTTTAGAGCTTATTGTCAAAAACATTAGATATTTCATCTGATATGTGTATTGGATCATATACATACACACTATGCTTCAAAAGTATTTAAAATATCTTATTTTTGTATTTGAACAAGTTTTAGAAAAATTGTATTTTCATTAGAAGTTTGGGTTTTGAAAAATGCCGTTTTTATTTAAAGCTTTAACTTCTATACCTCAAAAATAGTTCAACTTGTTTGTAATATATGTTGATTTTTGATCACACATATTTGGATTCCAAAGTATTTCAATGAACTTATTTTTGCAGATTTTACGTGATTTTATGAGATTTTAAAGGATAATAAAAGACCAAGTTTTAGTCCCTTTAAAACCCTGACCTGGCCTTCTGGCGGTCGATCGACCGATAGATCGGACCAGAAGTCAGTCGATCGATGTTCATAGAACGTGCACAATGCTTGGTTTGAGGGTCGGTCAACTGGACGGTCGATCGATCCAGAGAGCAATGCGCTCTGGTTTTTGCCTCGGTCGATCGATAGGTCAAGACCTGGGTGCGGTCGACCGGTAACCCCAACGTGTTGGCCCAGAGGCCTTTTACCTTAGTTTTGATGATGAATAAGTTATGAAGGTTAATTTACTAATGATCTTGTATTTAATAAATTTCAGATATTGTTCAAGATCTTAGTCGGTGATTAGCTTCAGTAAAGAATTTAAAGTCAAGTTTTGGAGCTAACACATGATAATTTAAGAGCTCATGCATTAAGATCACATCTAGCATTCGGAAGGAGTCAAGCTCATTTGGATCGAGTTGTCTTGAAGATGAAAGATCGACAAGAAGACTTTAGTTTGTTTTAGTTAGTTCTTGTTTAGATCTTGTGTAAAAATAGAATAATCTTGATATGCTCAAGTTCACACACACAAAAGTTAAAATAGTGTTTAGTTTTGGTTTAACCAGTTTTTGAATTTTCAATGAACATATCTTTAGTTTTCATGAATAGATTTCATCTAAAGTAATTTACATAGTTTATATGTATAGTGGATTCATCTATATACATTGCTTGGTTCATAATGTTTAGAAACTTACTCTGATGTATATCTAGTTCATGGTTTCAAGTTTTATCTTTTAACAAAATTTAGTTTTGAATTTATTGTCAAAAACATGGATATATCATTCACCATGTGTATAGGACTCTATCCATACACATTATGCTTCAAATGTATTTAAATATCTTATTTTCGTATCTATATAAGTTTTGGGGAAAATAGATTTCATTTTAAAATCTAAGCTTTGGAAAATACCTTTTTTGGTTTAAAGCTTAATTTTTATATCACAAAAATAGTTCAAATTGTTTAAAATATGTGTTGAATTTTAGTCACACATATTTATTCTTCAAATATTTATAAGAACTTATTTTTGTGAATTTTATGTGATTTTATGGGATCTTATGGGTATTTAAAAGACCAAGTTTTCAAACCCTATAAACCCTGGCTGAAGGCTGCTAATGGTTGGCCAACCAGTCTACCAAAGCCTGGATCGGTCGACCGACCGGTCGATCGACGTGCACAAAGGTGCACAGGCTTTAGTGGTCGACTGGGCGGTCGATCGTTTCAGAGAATCTGCTTTCTGAAAATGGCCTCGGTCGACCGACCAGAGAGTTCACGCTCTAATTCTGGCCTCGATCGATCGGCGGTCGACCGACATGCAATTGTTGGCCCGAGGCCTTTCACTCTAGTTTTGATGATGATTAACTCATGTAGTTATAGTTTACTAATAATCTTGTGATATTAGTTTCAAATATTTGATCAACATATTAGTAGGTGATTAGCTTCAACAAAGGTGTTTTGGAGCTTTCACATGGTGATTCAAGAGCTCGAGCGTCAAGTTCACATCTAGCACTCGGTTGGAGTCAAGCTCGGTGGATCACGTTTGGGTCGAGTCAACTTGTAGACGGCGTTCTACTAGAAGACATCGGTTTTTTTAGTTTAAGATTGTTTAGATCTCATTATAAAGATTAGATAGTGTGATATGCTCAAGTTCACAACACACATATGTTTTAAGTTTAAAGTTTCATGTTTTAGTTTTTCGGTTTAACCAATCTTGGTTTTTAAGTCAAAAACATAGATATACTATATTTCATGTATATTGGATTCTATCCATATACAATATGCTTCAAAGTTGTTTAAATATCATGTTTTTGTATTTGCATGAGTTTTGGAGAAAACGATTTTCCATTTCAAAAATTCAAGTTTTGTAAAATACGGTTTTTGGTTTAAGGCAAATTTTCTATCTCACAAAAATGGTTCAAATAGTTTGTAATATGTGTTGAATTTTTATCACACATATTGTTGGCCCAAAGGCTTATCACTCTAGTTTTGATGATGATCAACTCATGTAGTTATCGTACTAATGATCTTGTGTTTATTTAGCTTCAGATTTGTGATCAAGATCTTAGTAGGTGTGTAGCTTCAACAAAGGATTTAAAGTCAAGTTTTGGAGCTAGCACGGTTTGATTCAAGAGCTTGTGTATCAAGACCACATCAAGTACTCAAGAGGAGTCTAGCTCTATGGACCGTGTTTGGACCAAGTCAAGAAGATGTGAAGACTTCAAGTGAAGACCTTCAAGATCAAGACTTGTGTCTAGGTTTGTTTTTATAAGATTTTGTTTTTAGATAAAATGTAAAGGATAGAATAGTTGGTGAATTGCTCAAGTATATCTTACACACACACACTCTTGATTTAGATAAGTTTTTCATAAAAGAATTTATATTTGGAAAAATACAAAAGAGTTTTCTTTTAGAAAAATACCGGTTTGGTTTTTGGAATTCAAAGTTTATATGTTTAACCAAAACCAAATTTAGAGCTTAAATGTCAAAAACATAGATATTTCACTATGTATGTGTAGTGGATCATTTCTATACACTCTATGCTTTAAAAGTGTTTAAAATATCTTATTTTTGTATTTGGAGAAGTTTTGAAAAAACCAATTTTGGAAAAATACAGTTTTCGTTTTTAGCCAAAATTTTCAAGTTACAAAAATAGTTCAAATTGTTTGAACATGTCTTGATTTTGTTCAAGCATGTTTGATTATCAAAGTATAATATTAAAACTATTTTTGTAGATTTTTCATGATTTTATGGGATTTTATTTGAGCCAAAATGACCAAGTTTTTGATCCCTATAATGTCCTGACCTGGCTTCTGTCGGTCGACCGAGCTTGAAGTCGGTCGACCGGGACGGTCGACCGACGTGCACAGAACGTGCACGCCAGGACTGCTGGAGGGCCGGTCGACCGACCCGGTCGACCGCAGAGAGCTTCTGCTCTCTGGAAAGCCCCAGTCGACCGGGACGGTCGACCGACAGAGAAGACTATTCTCTGTTCCAGGGTCTCGGTCGACCAGGCCGGTCGACCGTTGCCCCAACGGTCAAAAATCTGACCGTTGGCGGTCGATCGGGCCGGTCGACCGTCAGCCGTCAGGGCTGATTTTTTGCCCCAACGGCTAGTTTTTCTAGCCTATAAATATGGGGGGTTTGTGGGCTGTTTTCTCTAAGATTTTAAGTGGATTTTTATACCAGTTTTTCGTACTCTTTCAAGAGGTTTTCTCCACTTATATTAGAGCCAAATATTTCCAATCAAAAGGGGAGTTTATCAAGAGTGTTTTAGAAGTGATTTTCTTGAGTTTTCCTCCACCATTTCAATCCTTGTTTTCTCACACAACACTTGAGCTATCCATTGCTATACCTATCTTGTAGGGATCTTTGTTGTGAGAGGATTTTAGGTGATCAAAGTTTTGTGATCACCAAAGTTCTTTTCTTGTGCTTTGAGGAGGCGGACTTGCGGGTTCGCGGTGTTTCGAGTTCGTGTGTGAACTCAGTGTTTGAGGTGCGGCCTCGGCGAGCTTGTGGGCTTGCGGTGTGTACGGGACTAGAGAGTCCAAGAGTTCTAGTGCGAACTCCTTGTAGGTGTTGCGGCACCGAGTGATCCGGTGGGATCGATTTTAGTAAAATCCTTCAAGTGTGAAGGCGGGGACGTAGAGCAAGTGTGTTCGAACCTCGAAACAAATCTCCCGTGTTTGCGATTGCTCTCTCTATCTCTTACTTGTCTTTATATCTTGCATGCTAATATTGTCTTTATCTTTATATGCTTGATATATTGTGTGCTTAATTGTTATATGCTTGGGGATTGTTTGCTAACACTTGTATTCAACCAAGAGAGCCAACGCGGCACCTCAACTCTTATCTAGAGGAATCTTGAGGAGTTAGTCCAGAGCCCTTCACGGGGAATCCGGCTACTCTCTTGTGTTATACTTGGTGTTTAGTTTAATAAGTTTTAATTTGCATTAAATAAGTTTTTAATTCTGCGTTAATTGACCATAAGATTAGCCATCACCTATTCACCCCCCCTCTAGGTGATTTACAATTGCATTTCAAAGATATAATAAGAACATATTTTTGTGAAATTTATGTGATTTTATGGGATTTAATTAAAGATAAAGCATCAAGTTTTTAAGTCCTATAATGGCTAGACTGGCTGTCTGCTGGTCGACCGGAACGGTCGACCGTAGCAGTAGTCGGTCGACCAGTGCGGTCGGTCGACGTGCACAAGTGTGTACGCCAGCTTGAGCTGGTGGCCGGTCGACCGGGTCGGTCGACCGTCCAGAGAGCTCTGCTCTTTGGAAATGGCCCCGGTCGACCTGGCCGGTCGACCGGTAGAGAGCTCTGTTCTCTGTATCCAGTCTTGGTCGACCGAGCCGGTCGACCGGTGGGCTCAACGGTCAAAAAAATGACCGTTGGCTGGTCGATTGCCCGGTCAACCGGAAGGGCATTTCAGCCCTTTCCAGCTTCCAATGGGCAGAATTTTGTGGGGGCTATAAATACCCCCCATTTGAGTTTGTTTTGAACAATCTTTTCAAGAGAAAAATTCTCATTCTTTCTAGTGTTTATATACAAGTTTTCAAAAGAGTTTTTAAGCCAAAAGATTTATCTTTATTTGTTTTAAAGGGTTAGAAAAATCAAGAAAAGAAGAAGTCTTTGGGATTGATTTTTGATCTTCATTTCTATTATATTTTAGAAGTTTTCCCAAGAGATTTTCTTTGTGTTTTTTATTTTCAAACTCTTTATTTCTCATACTTGAGCTTATCTATATCTATAGGATCATTGTTTTGTGAGAAAGATTTAGTTTGTGGTTGAGAGAGACCAGATTTATGATATTCCTCTAGTGAGAGGTGATTGTGTTGGTATCCCTCTAGTGAGAGGTGATAGTGGAGGTGTGTTGGAATCCCTAAAGTGTGAGGTGATTGTGGTTGTTTGGCTTTGTGCCTATCCCTCATTTGTGAGGTTGATATTGTGTTGGTTTGTGCCTTGCCTCTAGTGAGATGTTGTATTGTTAAGAGAGGAGTTGTGTACTCCCAAATTGTATTTACCCAAATTCTCAGTGGAGGTTCCCTGTGTGGGAAGTCCTGTGTGGACGAGTTAGTGAAAATCCTTCATGTGAAAGCGGGGACGTAGAGTGTGTGCTCGAACCTCGAAATATATCTTTGTGTTTACGTTTGATCCACTTTCTCTAACTCTCTCTCTCTCTCTTACATTGTGCATTGCATCTTATTGTCATATCATATATACATGCTTGGTTTGATTGTGTGCCTATACTTGTGTTTAACCAAGAGAGCTTCACATAGCACCTCAACTCTTATTTAGAGGAATTTAGAGGAGATAGTTCAAAGCCCTTCACCGAGAATTCGGCTACACTCTTTGGTTACACTAAGTGTGTTGCATTAAGTTTTTAATTCCTCATTATTTGTTATTAGATTAGCCGTACACCTATTCACCCCCTTCTAGGTGTACTTTCAATTGGTATCAGAGCCTACGCTCCTGATATTAGGTTTAACCACCTAGGAGTGTGATCTTGGTTGCTAATCTAGATTTGCATTTACACACTTATATTGTTTACACACACTTATGGATTTCATGACCCCTCCTATGTTTGATACTTCCAACATTGTTGTTTGGAAGGGTAGGATGTCCATGTACCTAAAAACCCTAGGTTTGCATGTTTTCCTTGCCGCTACCAAGAAATCCTATCTTGGTAATAGCAAGCATATAGAGGCCAATGCACAAGCCCTAACGGCACTTAGAAGCACATTAAATAAAGAATATTTGTGTATGATTTCTCATTGTGATTCCGCTTTTACAGTATGGAACACTTTGACCTCCTCCGAGCTTCAAACGCCAAACATTATGGAGAAGGAATCTAGTAGAGAAGAATCCGAACAACGTTGCTACATGATCCAAGGGAATGACTCCCTTGAGGTATATTCGGAATCTCAACTAAATGATTGTGCTAGTTCTTTCGGCGATGATTATGTTGATGCCGATACATTGAATAAAGAACTATCAATTGTTTGTAAAAAATTGCTAGAAAAATATAAAGCTTTAAAAAAGAGAAGTTTTGGACTTAACAAAGAAAATAAGGATTTGTGTTCAAAACTTGATTTGGCTTTGTAAGAGAAGGTAGAGATTTCTAATGAAAGGGACTCATTGAAATCCCAACTTGAACTTGCTTTAAAAGAAAATGAAATTTTGAAAAATAGAAATGATTGTGAAAGTATTTTGAAGAAAATGAGGCTTTATCTTCAAAACTTGATTTTATTTAAAAAGAAAATGAATCTTTGAAAAACAAAATTTCTTCTATTTCAAAAGAGCAAGATTTATTTTCAAAGAAAAATACTACTTTGCAAAATGATATTGATTCACATGTTTGCCATGCTAGTATAGCTTCATCATCTAGCTTCTCTATTGCACGCACCTCTTCTTCTAATATTATTGAAAATGATATAAATATCTTAAAGAAGAGTGTTGATTATTTGGGTTCCACTTTGAGCAAATGTGCTATGAACCACTCACGGTTGGAATTCATGTTTTGCAAGAAACAAGTTTCACCTATGCATGCACACAAATCACGGCATACACGTGCTCCTCACGTTCATGCACACAACACTATGTATGCTCATGTGTGCACTTGTACACATTGTGGACGTAAGGGCCACCTTACTAAGTTTTGTTATGATAGAGTACATGATGTAAATTTAGCAAATAGATTTGTTTGGGTTAGGAAAGGTGTTAACCCCCATGGACCCAAAAGAGTATGGGTACCAAAGACCACTCCTATTTTATTTGATATAGGTATGGGCTCTCACTCGACGTGAGATGCGTTGGTGCCTTGAGGTGGATGCGTTCTGAGCTTAATGGAGACTATTTTGGATGCATCACTTTCAAAGGGAGTTTGGTGGGAGGACCACCTTGGTTTGGAGACCTAGAGATGTGCCCTTTTAGTTTTGGTAACGATCTCTAACTCCCATTTATGTTTACATGCTTTTCATGTCATTGATTTTTAGCATGTTTTGATATTTCTTGATTATTATATTAAATGCCATGATAATTAGATTAGTGATATACATGATTAGTATTTGAGATATACCCATGTTTTATATGGACCATTATTTTTGTGTACTCAACTTTAGTTTAACTATTGTGTGTATCTTAAATCAAAGACATGTGCATTTACTTAATGATCATATTGGTTTATATTTTATTTTATGTTTCATGTTTGATTACATGTTTTAAATGTAGTTTTCATCAAAACTTGAGTATATACTTGTACAACTAGTGAGCCACAAACAGATAATTATATGTTTGTACTTAATTGCTCATTTGTACTCATTAGATGTACTAGTATAGCCTAGTTTTGATGATTCATGCATTTTAACTTGTATTCCCATTTTGTACATATTTTCATATGTTTAGCTTCATGTATATGTCTGTTTTGTCTAAACTAATAGTTATACATATACATCCTTGAGCCACTTGCCTTCATGCATATATTTTTGTGGATTCGTTCATGTTTGGATATGCATGTATGCTCTAGTTTGTACAAAATATACATATGCCTTGAAGTTTAAATTATTTTGATGAAAATTAGATTTTCATGTTTTTATGTTTTTTAAGGAATTTCACATTGAGCTTATTGCCTATTTCCATGACTTTGTCTTTCACATTATACTTGTACACTCACATCATTCTTGTTTACTCATGTTTTATTTTCATGAGACTATATGTGCTTATAAACATTTGAGTGTTTGAGATCATGTGATTTTCATGTTTCATGAATATTCTCTTATTATATTCCTTACTTGAAGGATTTCGTACTAGTTTATAATTTTATCATATAACTAGTTCGTATTCTTCATGTGGTAGAGTTTTCAATTATGCTAAAATTATTTTCAAACTTATTTTTGAAAACTCCTACCCATCTAAGGGCGGTTGGTTGGGCGACCATGCCTTATATGCTCTTTATTGAAAATCTATTTAAACATGTGCATGAAATGGGTGGTAGGTATGAATTATACACTTGATCTTCATCATATTTTCAATTGGTATCCCAATTGATAGTTTCATTGTTGTATACTCATATTTGGTTTTTCTATATATGTATGTTTCAAAACTTCAAAAAGTATCAATTTCTATTGGTATTTAATTTTGCATACATATATATATATATATATATATATGTGTGTGTGTGTGTGTGTGTGTGTGTGTGTGTGTGTGTGTGTGTGTGTGTGTGTGTTTGATTGTGCTTACTATTTTTCTATATCTTTGAGCACAAATCTGGTTATGCTAAGCTTAATTTAGCCCTTAATGAAAATTATTTTTAAATTGGTATCTTATATAAGCTTATGCATCGTTTTCATTAGTATTTCATAAAGGGGGAGAAAATTCATGTTTTATCTTTCAATCATTTTTGTTTACCTTTGGTATCTTACTCCCACTCTTTATGTTGAAAAATGATATCTTAGTTTTCATTTGGTAATGAAAATGATTTTCAATTGGTATATGTTTCATTTTCAATATTGGTATCAAGAATCTTAAATTGATATTATTCTCTATTTGGTATCTCTATTGCAAAATGATTTTAGTGTTTAACCAAAAAGATTGGTTTATATTTTTCAATTGGTATCAAAAGTGTAAAATATTTTCAATTGGTACTAATTTTTACAATTGGTATTAAGATTATCTATATGGTTATATCTTTCAATTAATATCAAAATTTTTGTTAGTTTCTTCAAAATGTGTTGTTTATTTTCAACTGGTATCATAAATTGGTATCATGATATTTTGATGTATACCTTCATGCTAACTTGATATATTTTTCAATTGATATCATAATGTTTTGATTTGTATTGATGCAAGGGAAGCTTAACATCTTCTCTATATATAGATTCATGTTGAGTGTATGTTATATTGAAGTGATTGACCTTTCTTTGGTATGTAGTACACGTGTGTAGAGGGAGCTTCACATCTCCTTTTATATATTGCATATTATGCTTTATATGGTTAAGGTTTAGTCATCTCTTTTCATATAAATGCATGTATGCAGGGGGAGTTAACTTCACGTCTCTCCTCTTCATGAATGTATATAGCATATATACTTTATTGTTTTGATTTATGCAAAAGGGAGAAAAATATTATTTATTCCCTTTTATTTTTGCACCCCTTTGTTGATGAATTGACAAAAAGGGGAGAGATATTTTGGAGTTTGATATATGCATATATGCATGTTATGTTTAAATTTGTTATCCTTTACCATTGGTATCAAAAGCATCTTTTGTTGTTTTATTGGTATCAAGAGTATCTTTTGTTGTTTTATTGGTATCAAGAGGCTTTTTTATTGGTATTAAGAGCAACATTTTTTTAAGAACATTTTATTTTAAAATTGGTATCATGAGCATGTTTATTTCATTGGTATCAAATATCATGTTTATACATGTTTATGTTGAGCATTCATTGAATATCTTACTATTTATTGCTATGCATGTGTTAAGGGGAGCTTCTATGAAGTTTAACTTTAATCCATGCATATATAACTCCATGAGTTTTATCATCATCAAAAAAGGGGAGATTGTTGGCCCAGAGGCCTTCCACTCTAGTTTTGATGATGATTAACTCATGCAGTTATAATTTACTAATAATCTTGTGATATTTAGTTTCAGATATTTGATCAAGATATTAGTAGGTGATTAGCTTCAACAAAGGTGTTTTGGAGCTTTCACATGGTAATTCAAGAGCTCGAGCGTCAAGTTCACATCTAGCACTCGGTTGGAGTCAAGCTCGGTGGATCACGTTTGGATCGAGTCAACTTGGAGATGACGTTCTACAAGAAGACATCGATTTGTTTACTTTAAGATTGTTTAGATCTCATTGTAAAGATTAGATAGTGTGATATGCTCAAGTTCACAACACACACATGTTTTAAGTTTAAAGTTTCATGTTTTGGTTTTTCGGTTTAACCGATCTTAATTTTTAAGTCAAAAACATAGATATACTATATTTCATGTATATTGAATTCTATCCATATACAACATGCTTCAAAGTTGTTTAAATATCATGTTTTTGTATTTGCATGAGTTTTGGAGAAAACGATTTTCCATTTCAAAAATTCAAGTTTTGTAAAATACGATTTTTGGTTTAAGGTAAATTTTATATCTCACAAAAATGGTTCAAATAGTTTATAATATGTGTTAAATTTTTGTCACACATATTTGTATTTCAAAGATATAATAAGAATATATTTTTGTGGAATTTATGTGATTTTATGGGATTTAATTAAAGATAAAACATCAAGTTTTAAGTCTTATAATAGCTAGACTGGCTGTCTGCCGGTCGACCGAAACGGCCGACCGTAGCAGTAATCGTCGACCGGTGCGGTCGACCGACGTGCACAAGCGGGCACGCCAGCTTGAGCTGGTGGGCCGGTCGACCGTCCAGAGAGCTCTGCTCTCTAAAAATGGTCCCGGTCGACCGGGCTGGTCGACCGGCAGAGAGCGCTGCTCTCTGTATCTAGTCTCGGTCGACCGAGCTGGTCGACCGGTGGGCTCAACGGTCAAAAATATGACCGTTGGCCGGTCGACCGTCGGGTCGACCGGAAGGGCATTTCAACCCTTTCTAGTTGCCAACGGGCAGAATTTTGTGGGGGCTATAAATACCCCCCATTTGAGTTTGTTTTGAACAAAATTTCAAGAGCAAAAATTCTCATTCTTTCTAGTGTTTATATACAAGTTTTCAAAAGAGTTTTTAAGCCAAAAGATTTTATATTTATTTGTTTTAAAGGGTTAGAAAAATCAAGAAAAGGAGAAGTCTTTGGGATTAATTTTTGATCTTAATTTCCATTTTATTTAGAAGTTTTCCCAAGAGTTTTTCTTTGCGTTTTTGATTTTCAAACTCTTTATTTCTCACACTTGAGCTTATCTATCTATCCTATCTATAGGATCATTGTTTTGTGAGAAAGATTTAGTTTGTAGTTGAGAGAGACCACCAAGTTGTAAACCCTTCTTGATTTGTGATATCCCTCTAGTGAGAGGTGATTGTGTTGGTATCCCTCTAGTGAGAGGTGATAGTGGAGGTTGTGTTGGAATCTCTCAAGTGTGAGGTGATTGTGGTTGTTTGGCTTTGTATCTATCCCTCATCTGTGAGGTTGATATTATGTTGGTTTTGCCTTGCCTCTAGTGAGAGGTTGTATTGTTGAGAGAGGAGTTATGTACTCCCAAATTATTTTTGCCCAAATCCTCGGTGGAGGTTCCCTGTGTGGGAAGTCCTGTGTGGACGAGTTAGTGAAAATTCTTCTGTGTGAAGGCGGGGACATAGCGCTGTGTGCTCGAACCTCGAAATATATCTTTGTGTTTGCGTTTATCCACTTTCTCTAACTCTCTCTCTTACATTGTGCATTGCATCTTATTGTCATATCATATATACATGCTTGGTTTGATTGTGTGCCTATACTTGTGTTTAACCAAGAGAGCTTCACATAGCACCTCAACTCTTATTTAGAAGAATTTAGAGGAGATAGTCCAGAGCCCTTCACCGGGAATTCGGCTACACTCTTTGGTTACACTAAGTGTGTTGCATTAAGTTTTTAATTCCGCATTATTTATCATTAGATTAGCCGTACACCTATTCAGCTCCACTCTAGGTGTACTTTCAACAATTTGCTTTGGGTGGTCGACCGACCGGTCGACCGACAGCCCCAACAGTCAGAAATCTGACCGTTGGCTGGTCGACCGGGCGGTCGATCGACAGGCCATTCTGGGCCTGATCTGGACCCCAACGACTATATTTTGGGAATCCTATAAATATGAGTTCCCTTGGCTTGTTTCTTCTAAGATTTTACAACAATTTTTCCCATCTTCTCAAGTGTTTTTAGCAAGTTTAAAAATAAGTTATAGTGCCAAAAATCTCTATCTTTATTTTGTTTCAAAATTTTTGGAAAATCAAAAGAAAACAAGCTTTGGGATTCTAGTTCTTGTCCAAAATTTCTATATCTTATCTAGAGTTTTTTCCAAGTGTTTTCTTTTCCAAAGTAGTTTGTTTCTCACACTTGAGCTATCAATTCTATACCTATCTATAGAATCTTATTTTTGTGAGAAAAATTGTTTGTGATCTTTTGAGATCACCAAGAGAGTGTTCGTGATCACCATGTGTATTTCTTTCTTTGTTTTGTGCCACCTCTTGTGTAGAGGTTTGTGGTGTAGAGAGGAGTTGTGTACTTCCAGTGTTGAGTTGTAATTCCTCGTGGAGGTTCCTTTGTGGAAGGTCTTGTGTGAACGTAGTGGAAATCCTTCTGTGTGAAGGCGGGAACGTTGAGCAGTGACTCGAACCTCGAAACATTTCTCGGTGTTTATGTTTGATCCACTATCTCAACTCTATCTCTCTTTATATCTTTTGATCCACTATCTCAACTCTATCTCTCTTTATATCTTGTATTGCTTTATATTGTTCATATTTATATACTAGATATTGTTGTGTGTGCCTACACTTGTGTTCAACTAAGAGAGCTTATTAAAGCTCCTCAACTCTTAATCTAGAGGTATCTATAGGAGTAGTTTCAGAGCCCTTCACGGGAAATTCGGGCTTACTCTTAGTTACACATTGTGTGTTTGCAATTAAGTTTTATATTTCGTATCATTTGTCCTAGATTAGCAAGTACACTTATTCCCCCCCTCTAAGTGTATTTTAATTGGTTGCAGAGTCTACGCTCCTGATATTCGATTTAACCACCTATGAGTGAGATCTTAGATAGCTAATCTAGTATTGCATTGCACACATATTAGTTTACACTCATGGATTTCTTTGACCCTCCAGTGTATGATGTTTCCAACATCGATATGTGGAAGTTTAAGATGTGGCATATCTTAAAACCCTACGTTTGCATGTTTATTTTGCCACTACCAAAAAAACTGAAATACACCTAGAGGGGGGGGGGTGAATAGGTGTAATTGCTAATCTAATAATGTTTTTAAACTTAATAGAATGAGTGATGCAACGATCTCTCAAAACACGACTAAGATCCGAATACCCCGTGAGAGGTTCTGAACTCCTTCCTCCCAATTCCCCTTAAAAATGGGTTAGAGGTGCGCAATGCAACCGTGTTGTATGAGATATGATCGAACAAGTAAAGAATGAAATGCTATGATGAAATACACACAATCAACAACACAAGTAAAACAAACAAGAGAAGATTGCACAAAAAAAAGGGTTAGTTCTCAAGCAAATAATTGAAGACAATATAAAGCAAGAGAAATGTAAAGCAAGATGACGCAAGGCAATCGCAAACACAAATGATTTGTTTCGAGGTTCGAGCCACCGCTCTAGTCCCCGTCTTCACCTCCGTGAAGGGTTTCTACTATCCACCGAGGACGCCTTACAATTTGGTCTACCGAAGACCCCAAGCCCTTAGCTTCACAACTTACAAAGAACTCCACCTAGGAGTTGTCTCCACAAGAACAAGGATCACAAGAACAATAGTGATCTCCTCAAGATCACAAAACTCTTTCTCAAACTCTTTTACAACACTCTCACTCTTTTTACAACTTCTCTATAGTATGAGTAAAGGGACTTTTGGCTCTATGAAGTGTGGTGAGAAAACTTCAGTTGTAGAGTGATATTAGCAATCAAATACAACTGAAAAACAAACTTTAAAAGAGTTGGAAATGAAAGCTTTAAACAATTTTTCTCTTTCTCTTGAAAACAATGAAAACCAAGGATTTTTCTAGGTGAATAACAAAGACCTATTGCCCTCTATTTATAAGGAGAGAATAGGTTAAAACTCTTTTCTTTACACCTAATTTGACCTGCAAAAGGCCTCCAACAACTCTCTAAAACTCTGTTAAAGAAGAAAAAGAAAACAGATTTTCAGACTTGCCCAAAGAGGAAAGAGCCGTTAGGCTGCAGCAGGCTTGGCGGTCGACCGGTCCGGTCGACCGTCGCCTTGCTGGCAAAGAGCCGTTGGGCTCCGGTCGACTTTCCGGTCGACCGTCCTCTTTGAGGAAACACAGTTTCCTTCTACCGGTCGACTCAAACAAACCGAGAGTGGATCTGCTTACAGTCGGTCGACCGGTCGGTCGACCGACAGACGTGCACAAACGTGCACGTCCTGGCACTGGCGCCGGTCGACCGGGCGGTCGACCGGTCAGCCTGAAATAAGAAAAAAACAGTATTTTCTGACTTTAGGAAAAGTTTGTAAAATAGTTTGGTTTTGAACAATCATAAGTAACATGCTAGTAGGAGTATATACACATGATCTAAACATGTTATTTATTTTGTAAAACTTAAGATCATGTAAATATCTACTAAGGCATGAGACTAAATTTAAACATGAAAACTTAAAGAACAAGACTTCATATTTTAACAAAAACAAATTGTGTATGTGTATCCTAAAGCCAAATATCCTACACTCAAACTTTAACATTCTATTCTTACAATGTTCTAAGGACTTCAAGGCTTCAAGAGGGGCTTTCTCCACTTGATCTTCAATTTTGCATCTTGAGCCCAATTTGAGTTATCTTGAGTCCAAGTCACCTTCCTTTAGGGAAGAAAACACCTATGCAAGATAGAAAACCTGAAACACACTTAAACAACAAATAATATTAGTACAAATAACTAATATGTTTTGTAATCATCAAAACACACTAAAGACGGGTGATTGTAACCTTGGCCAACAAAAACTACTTTGATAACGACAAGTGCATTGAGGTTAATACATAAGCCTTAGATGCATTAAAGCATACACTAAGCAAAGATCATTTATGTTTAATTTCTCATTGTGATTCCACTTGTACAGTGTGGAACACATTGACTTCTCCCAAGGAACATAGGATAAACATTTTGGAGAAGAAATCTAGTGAAGATGAGTCTGATCAAACTTACTTCATGGTCCAAGGGATTGACTCTCTTGAGTAAACTCGGATACTCAACTAGATGATAGTTCTACTTCTTCATGTGATAACAACATGGATGCTCGTGCTTTAAATGAAGAACTTCCATTATTTTGTGAAGAACTTCCATTATTTTGTGAAAACTTGCTAGAAAAATACAAACTTTTGAAAAAGAAAAGTACAGAAAATAAGAATTTATTTTCAAAACTTAATATGATTTTGCAAGAGATGGTTGAGATTTCAAGTAAAAAGGACTCATTCAATTATTGTGAATAGGTGAAGGCTAATCTAATGGTCACTTAATGGTAAATTATGCAAATAATGCGGAAGCTAAAACAAATTATGACCTAATAAAATCTTTTACACTATACACTATGTATAACACAAGAGTGTTGCCGAATTCCCCGTGAAGGGCTCTGGACAAACTCCTCTAGATTCCCCTTGAAAGGGTTGAGGTGCCGCGTTGGCTCTCTTGGTTGAATACAAGTGTTAGCAACAATCCCACGCAAGTATATTAATTAAGCACAAGGAATATATCAAGCATATAAAGATAGACAATAATTGAATGCAAGATATAAACAAGAGACAAAGAAAGAGAGAGAGAGCAATCGCAAACACAAAGGGTTTGTTTCGAGGTTCGAGCACACTTGCTCTACATCCCCGCCTTCGACACACGAAGGATTTCCACTATGCAAGATCCCAATGGATCTCTCCTCGGTGCCGCAACACCTACAAGCCCTCGGACTCCCTAGTCCCGTACACACCGCAAGCCCACCGGCTCGCCGAGGCCGCACCTCGTACAACAAGTCCGCACCCGAACTCGAAACAACGACGAGCACACTTGCCCGTCTCCTCAAAGAACAAAGAAAAAGATCTTTGGTGATCACAACACTTTGATCACCTAAAGCACTCTCACTACAACACACCTATAGGATGTATAATCAATAGATAGCTCAAGTGTGGTGTGAGAAAAACAAGGATGTGAGAGGTGGAGGAAAACTCAAAGAAATCTCTTTTACACTCTTGATAAAATCTTCCCTTTAGATAGGAAATATTTGCTCACTATTTTGTGGAGAAAACCCTTTAAAAAGTCTGGGAAAAACTAGCTCAAAGCTCTCCAAAAATCTTAGCTCAAAACAATGACCAAACCCCCTTTTATAGAGGTCAGAAAAATATGACCGTTGGGGTCTGTCAGAGCTGCCGGTCGACCGCCCGGTCGACCGCCAACGGTCGAAAATCCGACCGTTGGAGCCTCCGGTCGACCGCCCGGTCGACCCAGAAATCCAGAGAGCAGAACTCTCTTGAGCGGTCGACCGTCCGGTCGACCGGACCACTGTGCTGCCAGACACGCACAAGTCTGTGCACGTCGGTCGACCGTGGGTCGACCGGACCATGGTGCGGTCGACCGGACCAGCCTGTCAGCCAGTTCCAGGTCTGGAAAACTGGTTTTAAAAATTAATTTTAAAATCTTTTAACACTTATAAAAAATTCCATAAACTTGTTTTAACATTATATTGAAACCAAACTTGTGATAAAATTTTTTCAAGACATATATCAACATATTCATATCATTTCAGCGTCTTGCAAATTTTTATCAAAAATCAAAACATGTATTTTTCAAACTTGGTTTTCATAACTTCACAAAATATAAAAACAAGATATTTGATTTCATTTTAAAGCATAGTGTGTATGGATATGATCCACTACACAATCATAATGTAATATCTATGTTTTTGTCATAAAGCTCTAAACTTGGTTTTGGTTTAAAGATATGTATATGATAAATACCAAAAGCCAAACTTGTATTTTTCCAAAATGAAAAATCTTTTGTAAACCAAAAAATCTTTTATGAAAACAATTCTAAATCAAGAGTGTGTGTGCATGGTATACTTGAGCAATCCACCAACTATCTATCTTTTACATTTTTAACTAAAACAAAAACAAAATCTTATACCTAGACACAAGTCTTCATCTTCTTGAAGTCTTCACTTGAAGTCTTCTCATCTTCTTGACTTGGTCCAAGCTTGATCCAAAGCTCCTTGGATCACACCGTGCTAGCTCCAAATCTTGATATTTTGTCCTTTGTTGAGCTATGCACCTACTAAGATCTTGATAATGAATCTGTCACTAATTAAACACAAGATTATTAGTAAACATAACTTCATGAGTTGATCATCATCAAAACTAGGGTGATAGGCCTTTGGGCCAACAATCTCCCCCTTTTTGATGATGACAAAACTCATGAGGTTATATATGCATGGATTAAAGTAAAGCTTCAAGGAAGCTCCCCCTTAACTCATGCATAACAATAAATAATAAGATATGACAATAAAGCTCATCAATATGTATGCAAATGATGGAGATGAAACAAAATAAATCTTTTTCGCCTATGTGCAAAACAAAACATATATGCATAAATAACAAGGAAGACAAATACTAATTCCCCTTAAGCAATGAAAACATGCATATATATACTCAAAGACTTCTCCCCCTTTTTGTCAATCATTAACAAAGGGTTCAAAGTAAAATCAAACAAATTTTTCTCCCCATTTTTGTCAAAAACAAAAAGATCAAGAAGGGGTGAAATAAATCAATCAATAAAGATTTATATGCGATATACATTCATGAAGAGGAAGACGCTAAGTTAGCTTCCCTACACATATGCATTACATGAAGAAGGGATGACAAGCCCTAACTCACATAACACATATTATGTAATGCATAAGAGGAGATGTGAAGCTCCCCCTACACACGTATATCATATAAAGAAGAGTTGTCATGCTCCTCAATTTATAATATACTCAACATGAATCCATATGTAAGAGAGATGTTAAGCTCTCTTTGCATATAAGAAATACAAATCAAACATTTTGAATTTTTCTTTAAAATTTTGAACTTACTTAATAAAACACATTTTGAGATATCAAATCAACATATATTTTTTTTTATTTTGATATCAATGGTAAACATATGAATTTTTTTATTTTTCATCATAAACTTTGTGCTTTTAAAAATGTGAGCAAATTGTGAGTTAAGCACATGGAAATCATATATATATATGAGAAATGAGTATACCAAGTGAAATTGATACATACATATATATAAGAAACAAAATATGAGTATATACAAAATAAGTTCATATTGATACCAATTGAAACGATTCAATGATACCAATTGACATAACAATAAAATCAAGTGTATATCTCATAACCTACCACCCTTCATATGCACAAGGTAAAAGATTTTCAATGAAGCATACAAGGCATAATCGCCCATCCATCCTCCCATAGATGGTAGGGGTTTTCAAAAATAGATTTGAAAATAAGCTTAGTTTGAAAAACTCTACCAAATGAAGAGATTGCACTAGTTAATATGAAAATATTTTAAAACTAGTACGAAATCCTTCAAGTAAGGAATAAAGCAAAAATGTCAATTAATCTCAATATTCCTTTAAATAAGAAAACATGAAAATCATCAAAAAAAAATTTTATTAAAAAAAATATATTTCAAGATATATGTATGTTTTGACAACACAATAAGTATACATACATATCTCTTAAACACAATTGAGTCCATATAAATAGATTTTGCATTAAAGGCAAATGACTCAAGAGGTATACATGTATATCTTAAAGTTTGGCAAAATACACATATACATGAAATGAAAAACACATGATCATAAATCAAATCCAAAAAGTGGGAATATAGGTTTAAAAATGTATGTATCATCAAAACTAAGCAATACAAGCACATTTCATGGGTTCAAATAAGCATTAAGCACAATTATAGATAGATTTATTTGTGGTCCACGACATGTACAAGTATAAATATTAGTGTTGACAAAAACTATCATTTAAACTAATATTCAAATCATAAAGCATCAAATCTTGAGAAAAATAGAATCATGTGTCAATCTTAAAAAAATTATTTGAAGAACAAATAACTAGTATAAATTGTTTTTGGAAAACTAGTTAAAGATCCTTCAAATATATCAAATCTTATGTTTTTTACAAACATAACTAGATACATAAAAATTTAAGCACTCATGGTCTATAAGGCTCAAAATGTTTTTAATAAAAATGTGAGTGTTAAATGATCATGTAAATAGCATTTTTATGAAAATAGTCAATGAAGCTCATAAGTCACATTTTTAAACAAGAACACGAAAAATCATTTTTAATCAAAACACTAATCTTCATGGTATATGTATGATTAATCCAATCCTAACAATACACATACATATCCCAAATCTAAAGGAGTCTATTAATGAAGTTTGCATGAAGGCAAGAGACTCACGGGTATACATGTATATTTATTAGATTTGAATCAGAAATACATATACATGAAGTAAAGCATAAAAATAGGCATAACAAGTATAAATGAAAGAATCATCAAAACTAGACTATGCATATGCAAATAGTGGGTACAAATGAGCATGAAGTTCAATCATATATGAATCAATTGTAATTCACTAATTGTATATGTATACATGCACGTTTTGATAAAATCTTCATTTAAACATGTAAATACCACATGAAGCACACAAATATGAACATGCTATATGATATATGAAATTAAAAGCATGTACATAAAAGTAGGAGTTTAGAGAGTGTTACCAACTCCAAAGCTCCAAATATGGTGGTTGTCCCACCAAAGCTCCTTGATAGCGATGCATCCAAATATTTGTCCATCAAGTCCATTGCATCCACTACCAAGGCACCAATCCTCTCACGTCTTGTGAGAGCCCTTACCTACATCAAAAGCAAAAGGTGGGGGTTTTGGTACCCATATTTTCTTGGGTCCTTTGGGGTTAGACTTGTAAGGAACCCAAAATCTTTTATAATTAGTAAAATTTAGAGAATTAATATTATCATAACAAAACTTTGCTAAATGGCCTTTGCGGCCACAATGTGCACATACGTACACCTTAGTATGCTTATGTGTAGGAGTGTGATCATGTTGTGCAACATAAGCATATGCATGATGGGTATGATGTGCATGAACATGTGGAGTTTGTTTCTTTGAAAACATTGACTCCAACCTAGAATGATTAAAAGCACAAGAGTCCAAAGTTGAACTCAAACCATCCATTTTATTTTTCAAATTCTTAATCTCATTAGCTGTGGCATGTAAAGCATGGTGAGATATAGAATCATTTTTCTTTTTCTTTTGTGAAACAAAATCTTTTTCTTTTTCACAAATTTTTCTTTTCAAAGATTTGTTTTCTTGAAAAACAACTTCTTTTTGTTTTTCCACCAAATCAACTTTATTTTTCAAAATAGTGTTTCCTTCACATAAATCATTCAATTTTGCAAGCAAGGAAACATTCTCATTTTTCAAATCTTTATTTTCCTTTTCTAAGCATGCCATTTTATTTTCTAATGAATCTTTTTCATTAAGCATGGCATCAAAATTCTTTTTCAAATTTTTGTTATCTTTTTCTAAACATGCAATGTTAGATCTAAATGTATCATGTTCTACATGCATGCAAGCAATGTTCTTTTTCAAATTATTATTCTTCTTTTTAAGCATGTCATATTTTTCAAGCACAAGATGACAAAAGGTAGTAAGCTCATCATATGACATGTCTTCATCATCGGATTCGAAGTTTACCTAAGGGGGTTATCCCCTTGGACCATGTAGCACTTGTTGGAGGTGTCGCTTCCAACATCCGAGTCACTCCCCGCATAGTATAGATCTTTTTCGCCGAGGGAGGTGATGATGTTCCATACTACAAAAACCGATTCAACATTAGAAACCCTAGATAAATAATCATCATTTAGGGTTGACTTGATAGCATGAAGGGCTTTTGCATTAGCCTCAAAATTCTTACCATCTAAAGAATATGCATTATTAGTAGTGGCAAGATATACATGAATGCCTAAGGCCTTGAGGTACAATGACATCTTAACCTTCCAAATTTGGATGTTAAGGGTGTCAAAGGTGGGTGGTGACATGAAGTCCATGGTGTGTGTACAAATCTTGTGATTAGCCTAAAAATGAGGATCTTTAACTCTAGGTTGTTAGACCAAAATCAGAGTACCAAGCTCTGATACCAATTGTAGGTTCACCTAGAGGGGGGGTGAATAGGTGAAGGCTAATCTAATGGTCACTTAATGGTAAATTATGCAAATAATGCGGAAGCTAAAACAAATTATGACCTAATAAAATCTTTTACACTATACACTATGTATAACACAAGAGTGTTGCCGAATTCCCCGTGAAGGGCTCTGGACAAACTCCTCTAGATTCCCCTTGAATGGGTTGAGGTGCCGCGTTGGCTCTCTTGGTTGAATACAAGTGTTAGCAACAATCCCACACAAGTATATTAATTAAGCACAAGGAATATATCAAGCATATAAAGATAGACAATAATTGAATGCAAGATATAAACAAGAGACAAAGAAAGAGAGAGAGCAATCGCAAACACAAAGGGTTTGTTTCGAGATTCGAGCACACTTGCTCTACATCCCCGCCTTCGACACACGAAGGATTTTCACTATGCAAGATCCCAATGGATCTCTCCTCGGTGCCGCAACACCTACAAGCCCTCGGACTCCCTAGTCCCGTACACACCGCAAGCCCACCGGCTCGCCGAGGCCGCACCTCGTACAACAAGTCCGCACCCGAACTCGAAACAACGACGAGCACACTTGCCCGTCTCCTCAAAGAACAAAGAAAAAGATCTTTGGTGATCACAACACTTTGATCACCTAAAGCACTCTCACTACAACACACCTATAGGATGTATAATCAAAGGATAGCTCAAGTGTGGTGTGAGAAAAACAAGGATGTGAAAGGTGGAGGAAAACTCAAAGAAATCTCTTTTACACTCTTGATAAAATCTTCCCTTTAGATAGGAAATATTTGCTCACTATTTTGTGGAGAAAACCCTTTAAAAAGTCTGGAAAAAACTAGCTCAAAGCTCTCCTAAAATTTTAGCTCAAAACAATGACCAAACCCCCTTTTATAGAGGTCAGAAAAATATGACCGTTGGGGTCTGTCAGAGCTGCCGGTCGACCGCCAACGGTCGAAAATCCGACCGTTGGAGCCTCCGGTCGACCGCCCGGTCGACCCAGAAATCCAGAGAGCAGAACTCTCTGCAGCGGTCGACCGTCCGGTCGACCGGACCACTGTGCTGCCAGACACGCACAAGTCTGTGCACGTCGGTCGACCGTGGGTCGACCGGACCATGGTGCGGTCGACCGCTCGGTCGACCGGACCAGCCTGTCAGCCAGTTCCAGGTCTGGAAAACTGGTTTAAAAAATTAATTTTAAAATCTTTTAACACTTATAAAAAATTCCATAAACTTGTTTTAACATTATATTGAAAACCAAACTTGTGATAAAAATTTTTCAAGACATATATCAACATATTCATATCATTTCAGCGTCTTGCAAATTTTTATCAAAAATCAAAACATGTATTTTTCAAACTTGGTTTTCATAACTTCACAAAATATAAAAACAAGATATTTGATTTCATTTTAAAGCATAGTGTGTATGGATATGATCCACTACACAATCATAATGTAATATCTATGTTTTTGTCATAAAGCTCTAAACTTGGTTTTGGTTTAAAGATATGTATATGATAAATACCAAAAGCCAAACTTGTATTTTTCCAAAATGAAAAATCTTTTGTAAACCAAAAAATCTTTTATGAAAACAATTCTAAATCAAGAGTGTGTGTGCATGGTATACTTGAGCAATCCACCAACTATCTATCCTTTACATTTTTAACTAAAACAAAAATAAAATCTTATACCTAGACACAAGTCTTCATCTTCTTGAAGTCTTCACTTGAAGTCTTCTCATCTTCTTGACTTGGTCCAAGCTTGATCCAAAAGCTCCTTGGATCACACCGTGCTAGCTCCAAATCTTGATATTTTGTCCTTTGTTGAGCTATGCACCTACTAAGATCTTGATAATGATCTGTCACTAATTAAACACAAGATCATTAGTAAACATAACTTCATGAGTTGATCATCATCAAAACTAGGGTGATAGGCCTTTGGGCCAACAAATGTATGTCACATATATATCTTTATTATTTGTATTTCTTTTGCCCCTTTGTTGATGAATTGACAAAAAGGGGGAGAAGAATTTGGTGAGTTTATATACACATGTTTATTTTATTTCCTCGTTTATGCAAAAAGGGGAAAAGAATTTGGTGTGTTTATGCATATTTAATTCCATATTTATGCATATATTTGAATTTGGTTTATGCCTTTTATTGAATATCTTTATGTGTATTGCTATGCATGAGTTAAGGGGGAGCTTTTATGAAGCTTAACTTTAATCCATGTATATATAACTCCATGAGTTTTGTCATCATCAAAAAGGGGGAGATTGTTGGCCCAAAGGCCCATCACTCTAGTTTTGATGATGATTAACTCATGTAGTTATAGTTTACTAATAATCTTGTGTTTATAAAGTTTCAGTTGTTGACCAGGATATTAGTAGGTGTTTAGCTTCAACAAAGGAGTTTTGGATCTTACACGTGTTGATTCAAGAGCTCGCGCGTCAAGATCGCATCTAGCACTCGGTTGGAGTCAAGCTCGTTGGATCGTGTTTGAATCGAGTCGACTTGTGGAAGGAGTTCTACAAGGAGATTTCGGTTTGTGTTTAGATCTTATGTAAAGATAGATAGTATTAATATGCTCAAGTTCACATACATACACAAATTTAAAGTTTATTGATTTCCGGTTTAACCAATTTTGTATTTCATGTCAAAAACATAGATATACCATTTTCATGTCTATTATATTTTATCCATACACTTTATGCTTCAAATATAGTTTAAATATCTTATTTTTGTATCTATATAAGTTTTGGAGAAAAACAGTTTTCCATTTCAATGTTTGGTTTTTGAAAAATACGGTTTTTGTTTAAAGGCCAAATTTCAATATCACAAAAATGATTCAAATTGTTTGTAATATGTGTTGAATTTTAGTCACACATATTTGTTATTCAAAGATCTTATAAGAACTTATTTTTGTGAAATTTGTGTGATTTTATGAGATCTATTTGGAATTAAATAACCTAAGTTTTCATACTTGTTTTATCCCGGCCAGACACTGGCGGTCGACTGGACGGTCGACCGAACCAGGAGTCGATCGACCGGACCGGTCGACCAATGTTCACGAGAACATGCATAGGCCAGCATAGAAGTCCGGTCGATCGCGCGGTCGACCGACTGAAAGCACCCCACTCTCGAGTGCTGGCCAGTCGACCGGACGGTCGACCGATGGCTTGGCCCGGTCGACATCGGTCGACCAGGCGGTCGACCAGAGGCTCAACGGTTAGAAAAATGACCATTGGCCAGCCGACCGGCTGGTCGACCGGAAGGACAATTCTGGCTTTTCCAGATTGCCAACGTCTAGTTTTTGGAGATGGTTATAAATACCCATCTCTTGGGCTGTTTCATCAAGAATTTTAAGAGCAAAAATTCCTATCTTTCCTAGTGTTTTAGCAATAAGTTTTCAAAGAGTTTTAGGGCTAAAAGATTTATCTTTTATTTGTTTTCAAGGGTTGAAAAAATCAAAGAAAAGGAGAAGTCTTTGGGAATTATTTTTGATCTTCATTTCTATTTTATCCTAAAAATTTTTTCAAGTATTTTCTTTGTGATTTTGATTTCCAAACACTTTGTTTTCTCACACTTGAGTTATCATTTCTATCCTATCTATAGGATCTTATTTTTGTGAGAAAATTAGTTTGCGGTCTATTGAGATCATCAATGTTGTTTGTGATCTTTGTGATCACCAAGAGTTGTAATCTTTCTTTGCTTTGCTTTGTGCCTATCCCTTTAAGTGTAGAGGAGGTTATGCTTTGGGTTTGTGTTCCTCCCTCTTGTGTAGAGGTGATTGTGGAGGATTTTTTATTTATTGGTACCCCTCTAAGTGTAGAGGTGATTGAGCTTGGAGGTTTGGCTTTGTGCCTATCCCTCTATGTGTAGAGGTGATTGTTGGAGTTTTAGCTTTGTGCCTATCCCTCTAAGTGTAGAGGTGATTGTTAGAGTTTTGGCTAAGTGCCTTATCCCTCTAAGTGTAGAGATGATTGTTGTTGTGCCCTGCCTCTTGTGTAGAGGTTGTGTTGTTGGAGAGAGGAGTTGTGTACTCCTACTTTGTATTTGCCAAATCCTTGATGGAGGTTCCTTGTGTGGGAAGTCCTGTGTGGACGTTTAGTGAAAATCCTTCTGTGTGAAGGCGGGGACGTAGAGCAGTGGCTCAAACCTCGAAATATATCTCGGTGTTTGTGATTGATCCACTATTTCTAAACTCTCTCTTTTAGATCTTGCATTGCATCATATTGTTCATATCTTACATGCTTGGTATTGTTTGTGTGCATCACTAGTGTTGAACCAAGAGAGCTTCATATAACACCTCAACTCTTATTTAGAGAAATTTAGAGGAGATAGTCCAGAGCCCGTCACCGAAAATTCGGTTACATTCTTTGGTTACACTTAGTGTGTTATAATTAGTTTTTAATTCCGCATCATTCATCATTAGATTAGCCATATACCTATTCACCCCCCTCTAGGTGTATTTTCATTGATCTTGTGGGATCGTTTTAGTGGAAATACATCATATTGTTGCAAGCGGGGACGTAGAGCAAGTGTGCTCGAACCTTAAAACATTGCGCTTGCTCATCTCTCTCTCTCTCTCTCACTTGTCTTTATATCTTGCATGTGCTTATTGTTTATATCTTTTACTTACTTGATATTCCTTGTGTTTAATTGATATATGCTTGGAATTGTTTGCTCACACTTGTATTCAATCAAGAGAGCCATAGTGGCACCTCAACTCTTAATCTAGAGGAATCTTGAGGAGATAGTCCAGAGCCCTTCACTGAAAATTCGGCTACACTCTTGTGTTATACTTAGTGTGTAAGCTTAAAAGTTTTAGTTTGCATAAATAGTTTTTGTTTCCGCATTGTTGTGCACTAGATTAGCTTGTCACCTATTCACCCCTCTAGGTGACTTACAATTGGTATCAGAGTTTGGTACTCTTGATTTGGATCTAACAACCTTGAGTTAAAGATCCTCATATAGCTAGTCATAGCTAAACATTTGTTTACACACACATATGGATTTCATGACACCTTTCATGTTTGACATTCTTAACATCCAAACTTGGAAAGTTAAGATGTCCATGTACCTAAAAGCTCTAGGAATTCATGTTTATTTTGCCACTATTAAAGATTCATATTTTATAAATGACAAAAATCTTGAGGCTAATGTAAAAGCCATGCATTAAAAAGTACCCTAAATGATGAATATTTATCTTGGGTTGCTAACTTTGATTCGACTTTTGTAGTTTGAAACATTCTTGTCTCCCTTGGTGAAAGCGAAGCTGATTACGAAAGAGGATAAATCGGCCACATTAAGATTACTATCTGGGGAGGTCCGTTTGATATCCAAAAACTGCTTAAAAACAATACTACATGGGGAGTGACTCTGTGAAGAAAGTGATGCTTCCAACACATGCTATATGGTTCAAGGGGATGACCCCCTTGAGGTAACCTCCGAATCCAAGCTTGATGAAGATGTTGACATGCCATATGATGAACTTGCTATGTTTTGTCGACAACTTCTTAAAAAATGTGAATTGTTAAAATAGAAAACAGAAGTTTGAAAAATAAAAAAGATTTGGCATTAAAAGGAAAAGATTCTTTTAAAAATAAATTTGAAATTATTTTAAAAGAAAATGAAGTTTTGAAAAACCAAGTTATCTTAATTGAAAAAGAAAAGGAGATTGCCTTAAAAAAATAATTCTTTGAAAAAGAAAAATATTTTGAAAGAAAAAGAAAATATTTCTATTTCTAAAAAGAAAATAGATTTTTATGTCTCATGTCTATTCTTCCAAAACTAATAATGATATTTCTATTATGAAGAAGAACATTGATTATTTGGGCTTTACTTTTAGCCAATGTTCTATTGATCATTCTAGATTGAAATTCATATTTCACAAGAAATAAATTTCACATGTTCATGCACAAACCCCACCGCATACATATGCACACCATGCTCACATTCACACCACTCATATGCATGTTAGAGTGTACAAATGTACACATTGTGGCTGCAAAGGCCATCTTGTAAGATTTTTCTTTGATAGATTAAATTCTATAAATGTTAAAAATAAAAATTTTTGGGTTCCTTATGATGCTAACCCCCATGGACCCAAAAGAAATGGGTACCAAAATTTCCACCTCTTGTGTTTGATGTAGGTGTGGGCTCTCACAAAACGTGAGAGTGTTGGTGCCTTGGCGGTGGATGCATGTGGAGTTAGATGGACATAACAAATTGATGCATCACTATCAAGGATGTTTGGTGGGGGTATCACCCTGTTTTGAAGACCTAGAGATTGGTTCATATGGTTTGGTAACTATTTCTAACTCTCATTTTTGTTTACATGCTTTTTATCATTAATTGTTAGCATGTTTTGGTTTTAATACTCATTATGTTAAATGGAATGTTATTAGACAAGTGATATACATAGATAGTCTTTGAGATACACCCATATTTATATGAATTCATATTTTTGTGTTCTCACTTTAGTTTAACTACTATGTATATAATAGTTCTAAAAACACATGCATTTAGCCTAATGATCATGTTTATTTTATGCTTCATGTGGTGATTACGTGTTTAGATGTGGTTTTCGTTAAAACTTGTGTTTATACTTGTACAACTAGTGAGTTATACTTGATTATTATGTGTTTGTGTTCATTGCTTTTTTATACTCATTACATGTACTTGTAAAACCTAGTATTGATGATTCTTGTATTTATATTTATTTTTTCCTATTTTTGTACATATTTAGTTTTATCTATATGTTATTTTTGTTTAAAACTAATAGATATACATGTATATCCTTGAGTCACTTGTTTTCAAGCAAAATTCTATCATGGACTCGTTTTTATTTGGGATATGTATGTATACTTTTAGTTTTGACAAAACATACATATACCTAGAACCTTGTTTAGTTTATATGAAAATTTTAGTTTTGATAATTTTCTTATTTTTGATAAAAAAATTTCATGTTTGTTTTGAGCCTTATTGATTGTTTCATGAATAATGTGAGAGTTTTATGAATATACTACTCACATGATTTTTATGCACTCACATTACTTTTTATTTACTCATGACTTTATTTCATGAGCATATTTTTGTGCATTATATATCTTGACTGACAATTTTTGTGTATTTAGCATGCTTCATGGGATATATAATTTTGTTTCATGTTTTGAAGGATCTTTAACTAGTTTTTTAAAAATTATTTTAAACTAGTTTTTTAATTCTTCAATTGGTAGAGTTTTCAAATATGTTAAATTATTTTAAACTCTTATTTTTAAAAACCCTACAAACCGAGGGCGGTTGAATGGGCGACCATGCCTTGTATGCTCTTTAATCAAAATCTATTTAAACATGTGCATGAATAGGGTGGTAGTTATGAGATATACATGATTTTATTAAAATTCATTAATTGTATACTCATATTTGTGTTTTTATATATGTTGATTCAAATTTGAAGTAATATTTTCATACATACATATATATAACTTTTTGTGCTAAGATTAAAAATGTTAACTCTTTCTAGTACAAATTTTTCATGATAAGCTTGATTTAGTTCTTAATGTCAATTGTTTTTCATTTGATATGATATACACGCTTATGCACTATTTCAAAAAAAGGGGAAACGTTCTTTAAAAGCTTAACATGATTTCACAATATTTATGTTTTCTTACAAGTGGTATTCATGTTGATGTTTACCTATAAAATAATATTTATATTTACCTACAAGTTGTATATCAACATTTGTTTTGCCACCTACTAGTGGTATCAAAATTTGTTTTGTTGAAAAATTTGTTGTAAAAAGGTTTTCAAAATTTGTTTGAAACATATTACTTATATATAAGGGGAGCTTAACATCTCCTCTATATATAAATTCATGTTGAGTGCATCTCACATTGAGGAGCTTGACCTCTCTTCTTTATGTGATACACGCGTGTAGGGGGAGCTTAACATATCTGTCTATGCCTTGTATATTATGCTTATGTGAGTTAGGGTCTAGTCATCCCTTCTTCATGTAATGCATGTATGTAAGGGGAGCTAACTTAACGTCTCTCCTCTTCATGAATGTATATCACATATACATCTTTCTTGTTTTTACCATTTTGTTGACGAATTGACAAAAAGGGGTGGATGAATTTAGAGTTTATATATGCATGCTTTGTTTTTATTTATGCATATATGTTTAGTTTATATGAGCCTTTATTGAATATCTTTATGTTTATTTTCTATGCATGAGTTAAGTGGGAGCTTTTATGAAGCTTATCATTAATCCATGCATATATAACTCCATGAGTTTTGTCCTCATCAAAAAGGAGGAGATTGTTAGCCCAAAGGTCTATCACTCTAGTTTTGATGATGATTAACTCATGTAGTTATAATACTAATGATCTTGTATTAATATAGTTTCAGATATTTGATCAAGATCTTAGTCGGTGTTTAGCTTCAACAAAAGATTTGAAGTTAAAATTTGAAACTATCACTTGTTGATTCAAGAGCTCGCACTTCAAAGATCGCATCGAGTGCTCAAGATGAGTCTACCTCTTTGGATCAAGGTTTGGACTAAATCAAGAAGAAGTAGAAGATTTTCAAGAGAAGATTTTCAAGACTTGAGTCTTAATTTGTAAGTGTTAAAATTTTATTTTAGATAAGATGTAAATGATAGATTAGTTGTGGATTGCTCAAGCTTATACACACACACAAAATTTATATGTGTTTTCATAAGAATAGCTTTGATTTTAGAAAATACTGTTTTGGTTTTGAGTTTCAAAGAAGATATCTTTATATTTCATGAATATAGTTCATCAAAAGAAGTTTACATGTTTTATATGTATATTGGATTTTATCTATATGCATTGTTGGTTCAAATATTTAGAAAAACCTAGTTTGATGTTTCTACTCATGCTTTTAAGTTTTGCATTTATCAAAACTTTGTTTAGAGCTTATTGTCAAAAATATAGATATTTCATCTTATATGTGTATTGGATCATACCCATACACACTATGCTTCAAAAGTGTTTAAAATATCTTATTTTTGCATTTGAACAAGTTTTCAAAAATCGTATTTTCATTAGAAGTTTAGTTTTTGAAAAATACTAGTTTTATTTAAAGCTTTAACTTCTATACCTCAAAAATAGTTCAACTTATTTGTAATATGCACATATTTAGATTTCAAAGTATTTCAGTGAACTTATTTTTGTGGATTTTATGTGATTTTGTAGGATTTTAAAAGATAATAAAAGACCAAGTTTTAATCCCTTTAAAATCCTGACCTAACCCTAGAACTGGAAGTGCATGCTCCCATTCATTCCTCTTACAGACCCGAACAAGCTGTTTGACGGTCCTGGTGCATAGTGTACTGCAAGAAAGTAAAAGTAAGCATGTTAGTACTTGAAGAAAATAAACATGCAAAAATCTTTTGTTGTACTTAGCAAGCTAGCCTTGCCCCTAAAATGCTAAGGCATAGCTTCGCCTGTAAGGCTAGCTAACCTCGCCCCAAAAGGCTAAGGCATATCTTCTACTGTAAGGCAAGCCAACCTCGCCACAAAAGGCTAAGGCATAGTTTCGCCTGTAAAGTGAGTCAGCCTCACCTCAAAAGGTTAAGGCATAGTTCCGTCTGTAAGGCAAGCTAACATCATACCAAAAGGCTAAGGTATAGCTCACCTGAGAGTTGATTTCGCCTGAGAGATGTCAAATAGATTAACACGTCTTAACTTCACTTGGAAGCTTGAAGAATTGCTTCGCCTGGAAGCTTGAAGAGGAACCTTTGGTTTCCAATTTTGCTATGTGAACTTAAAGGGAAATTCAATCCCTAAAAGAGAGAATAGAAAGCCAAAGTCGAGGGAGATAAACTCCCTAAGATCATGAATTTTGGATGAGGCTTACTAAATCGACGATGAGAAAGCCAAGATTGGCAGAAAGAGATCAAAAAATCTCTAAAATAGGTCAAGACTTACCGGTTATTGGCCATTCAATGGTAGGAGGAGCGGCATCCACCGCCTCAAAGGTGTCAACTTCTTTGCCTAGACATTGGTTGGACGCCATGAGATCTCAGTTGAAGAGATGTGAAGGGTGAAACCCTTAGATTTCTATTCAAACACGAAGAAGAGGGAAAAGAATCTTCGCCTCGCCTAAAGAGAAAAGAGAGAGTGATTTCTCTAAAAAGACTGTAAAAGTCCAATTTATAACCCACACGGTCCTTCAATTCTGAAGTGCAGACGAAGCTAAAGCACTCAAGTGCTTCGCCTCGAAAAAGGAGCAACCCTTGCTTCAAACGCAGGTGAAGCTAAACACCAAAAGTGTTTAACAACGAAGCTAGCAGTTTAGCTTCACTTTGCAAGCGAAGTTAGCCCAAAGGAGTTCCAGTAGTAAGGCTATTCAGCCATGAGGTGAAGCTAGAATCTAACTAGCTTCGCCTACCATAGTCTTTCCATGAAAGCGAAGTAAGATGCACATTTTTGTGGCTTTTTCTTCAACAATCAAATTAGCATGCCTCCAACAGGTTTTCAAAGTATTTCGAAATCCGAACCATCCCATTGCAAATTTATAAAAACTTCAAAGGGGGTTTTGTTGACACTCTAAAAAGATAAACTCTCAGACAGCATTTAACCGGTCCGAACGATGTCTAAACTTGTTGACATTTACAAAGACGAATTGCGGACAAGCTGACGAACAATTTCTGCCCATCCTCAAGAGATAAAGTAATAACTTTTTAATGATCCAATGAAGTAGACAGTAAGCCAAGTATTGCCTTTAAAGAGGCCTAAGCAGGCCTATGAAGCTAAGTCAGTTCAACTCTTAGACTCGCATGAACCCAAAGGGATAGCTTCGCTTGAAGCTTTACAGCCTTGTTAACAGGTTAAATTTCTAGTTACACACGAAGCTCTTCAGAACTTTTCAAAAAGGTAACTTGTACCTTCGCTTGAAGCTAACTCTAGCTTCGCCAGAAGATAACTCTCGCTTCGTCTGAAGCACACTAGCTACGCCTGAAGCTAATCCTAGCTTTGCCTGAAGCATATTTCAGCTTCGCCTGAAGCATTATAATAGCTTCGCCCGAAGCTTTACTCTGCCCTGCTGGAGGGCTTGTGATTAGTGACCAAAATTGTATATTTCATACCACATCTTCACATTTATTCAATTTAAATTCTGTTAATAATACCTCTCTTGTATGTTTCTAAGTCATAATATGAAATGAAGAAATAGTCCAAAAATTCCATTTATTTAATGATTTTTAGAGCCTAAATATGGCTATTAACTTTGGGAAGCCTATCTGCCAATTCTGGGAGTAGATTCCGACAAAGCGACAGGAGGTATAAGGAGTGGACTATAGCAGGAGGCTGCATACCATGGCGCGGCATGCACAACCCCAGAAGGGTCACGAAAACGCAACTAGAGCCACATTTCTGTGGTCTTCTGGTGGGGCCACGTGTTGAGCTTCGACGCGTGGCCCCGGATACCTCCCCTGGTGCCTCTCCTTGCCTATAAATACCCCAGGTTGGCCAGATTTTCAGGGAGGAGAGTTTTTAGGGTAGTTTTCTCCTATTTGTGTAGATTAGTTATTACTTTCTTCTTCCTTTTATTTTTCTTCTCTTTTGTAGATCATGTAATAGGAAAGATAGTGATCATAAGATAGAAGAGAAAGTTCTAGTAATGGAGGATGACACTCTATGAAAGATTTTTCCTTTATCTCTATTAGTTTCTTCTCTAACTCTTTACATGCTTAGTTTTTTTCTCATGGTAACTATCCCCTAACCACTAACTTGCTAACTCCTTACTTGATAATTCACATGAATTTAATAGCATCTACTTGGCCTTGCTCTTGTAAGAGCCATTGATGGCTCATGATGATAGATTCTAATACTCTAACATCTAACTTTCTAACAAGCTAATATTACATTATTCTATGCTTGCTCTAATTAGTTTTGATGGTTTAAGTGTAACTTGCACTTGTTTATTTGAGTTTGGATATGATAAGTGATCTTATGGGTCATGCTTTGAAAAGTTCTTGAACTAAGGACTAGCGATGGCCAAGGATACATGCATGGCAACTATCACTAAGAGGTTAGCATATTGGTGGAGGCATTAGTAGTTAGTAGCTATAAGTTTTCTTTCCTTTTTTTTACTTTGTTTTAGAAATATATCAAAAATCACAAATACCTTCTTTTCAATGTTTTTATTTTTGTTTTCACGGTACTCTTCCTTTTCCACTTCTTGTTTCATTTCTTTTGATTCTTTAAAACATAGAAGAACCGTAACAGACACGTGAACATACCGTTAAAGCTTTAGTCGCCTCTCGTCCTTGCGGATTCGACCGTTTAGCCTCTATGCTATAACAGAAGTATTGAGGAAGCCAAAGCACACACACTTTAATTTCTTATTTTAAAACAACACTTTTTGTACGCGGTTTCCCCCGATCAGCTTGCCAGGTCAGTAATTGACCAATTATTAGTGGGTTAAACCCACTACTATCATGGGGTTAATGCCATTTTAAGTGGGTGGTTAATCCTTCCCACTACGTCCCACATAAGTGGAGACAACCGGGTCCAACGGCTATAGGTAGGCTCACGCAAACCTACCTAGCTTCGCGCGAGGCCTGTATTTAGCTTCATATGAAGCTTAGCCTCGCGCGAAATTCACAATAGCCTTGAGCACGAGACTAGCAGACTATTGCTAGTCTTTCTGAATTTCAGGAGTAGTGACGCCCCTGAGAGCCTTAACTCATTTTTGAATGAGCTCGATGCTGGGAGATTGGGCTAAAAATTAGACTGAGCTCTTCTTAGGCAGAATTTTGGAGAGGGAGACTTTTTATAGCTGAGAAGAAAAACCCCCGCTGCTTTGGCAAATCAAGAGATTATTCTTTAAGTTTTCAAACTTTCAGAGGCCTAGTTCTCTAATCTCTGGGTGTTAATTTCCTACGATCTTCTACTCTCAAGAAATTTTCAGAACCATGCGAGAAAGAAATCCCTAAGACTCGATTGCTCGCATTGTCAACAGAACAAAATAGTCGCACTGATCAGACTTCAACCGGCACACTTCCTCTGAAATCTCAGTAGAAGATTCTTTTAATTTTTCTTTTTAATTACTTATAATTTTTTGCAATACTTTTGTAAGTTTTTTCCTTTGAAAATCAATGGAAAACAAGGACGTTCAGCTCAACCGCCATCAAGATAAGGATCTTAAGTGTTTAGACCGAGCGGAACTCCCCAGTCTTATCTTTTTGATATGACGTGCATAGATAACAGATCCCACCTAATGTGGAGGGGATCATTAATTGAATCTAAGAATCCTAACACACCAGAGAAGCTCACTTGTAATCACCGTTATTATAGTGAAATTCTTCTCTCTCTCTCTCCCCCCTCCCTCCCTCTCCCCGTCGTTCTTCCCTTTCAGGTTTTTCCACATAAGTCTGTGTATTTGTAATTGCTTTTTGTGATTTGATTGTACCCACTCTATTATTTTAGTGCGTGAATTATTTTCATAAGACTTTACCCGCAGCATATGCGTATGCCAAAAATCAAATGTTTTGAATTTTTTTTGCTCTTTCATTAAGTAGGCGCAAAATGAACAGCCGAAAATAACGTTTTAGATCTATGATTTTAGACATATAAATTCTCGAGACCATTTGATCATGATCTAAATATTTAAAAACCCTCACACATCAAATTTTATTAGGTCAAATATTCTACACAGTTAAACTAACCAACTCACTATTTTGGCCATCCATTTTGCGCATACTGAATGAATAGACAAAAAGTATTCAAAATACTTGAGTTTTAGTTTACATATACTTTAAATAATGTAGATCAACTTCAACAAAGTGGATCTTGTATTTGAAAGCCGTAGCATTGTATTTAAGTGAGAAGGATTCATGTTTGAATTCTTTTGAAATGAAACAAGTGTAACTATATATATATATATATATATATATATATATATATATATATATATATATATATATATATATATATATATATATATATGTATGTATGTATGTATGTATGTATGTATGTGTATGTATATGTATATGTATGTATGTATGTATATGTATATATATGTGTGTGTGTGTGTGTGTGTGTGTGTGTGTGTACGTATACACACACACACACACACACACACAGGTGTGTGTGTGTGTGTGTGTGTGTGTATCCCCTCATTGGCTGTCAAGAGGATTTTAACCTCAGAATCTAAAGTCTGGTTATCAAGAAAAGTATCTTTTAAAGAGATCAAAAGAGCTGTTTTTCAGCTGAACCCAGAAAAAGCTCCTGGGCCTGATGGGTTTTCTGCATGCTTTTTTCAGAGTAACTGGGAGGTGATAGGCAGGAGGTAACTGAATCAATTTTAAATTTCTTCCACTATGGTGGGATGTTGCATGAGATTAATCACATTTTTCTTACCCTGGTACCAAAAACTCTCAATGCATCTTGCCTGGCTGATTATAGGCCTATTTCATGTTGTAATGTATTAGACAAATTCATTGCAAAGATACTTGCTAAAAGACTGCAGGTGGTGATTGGTGACTTGGTATCTCATAACCAACATGCTTTCCTGAAGGGAGAAGTATCAGTGATTGCTCACTCCTGGCAAATGAGCTAATAAGGGACTTCAACAAACCACTGGGGAGTCAGTTGTGCTTAAAAATAGACCTTCAAAAGGCTTTTGATAGTATCAATAGAGACTTTGTTCTCTTTTTTATGCAGAGAATGGATTTCCCTTGTATATGGTGCAACTGGATTAAAGAATGTATATACAACCCTTCTATCTCTGTTATTCTAAATGGCTCCCAACAGGATAATTCAAGAGAAACAAGGGAGTAATGCAGGGTGATCCACTGTCACCTTTTATTTTTGTCATGGTAATGGAATTTCTCTCAATTCATATGCAATTGGCTCAGGAATCAGGCAGAATCAAGCCTCTTAAAAGAAGTGATCAATTACATATCAACCATTCGCTATTCGCTGATGATCTACTTATCTTTTGTAAAGCAGACAACTTTTCAGCACAAGACCTCAATGTTATTTTGGAGAGACTGCACATGAATACTGGCTTGAGGATTAACAAGGAAAAGAGTAAAGCATTCTTTAGTAAAAGCTGTTGTAATAGATGTGAGCTAGTTTCTATTTTGGGTATCACTGTTAGTTCTAAGCCTAGTAGATATCTGGGGTTTCCACTCACTATATCCTATGTTAAAGCTAGAAATTTTGCTCCACTTATAGATAAGTGCGGATCAAAAGTGGAAGGATGGATGTTAAAGAAGCTATCACCTGCTGGCAGAATTGAGCCGATAAGATCAGTTATTCACAACACACTCTGTTATTGGGCTTTAACTTTTAAGTTCCCTATATCAGTAGCCAAGGAGATTGAAAGGATATCTTCTAATTTCTTCTGGAATAATAAAATGCACTACTGGAGCTGGGCTGATATTTGTAAAACTAAGCCAGAAGGAGGCCTAGGTATCAGGAGAATTGCAGATATCAATGAAGCAGCAGGTATCAGGATGTTCTGGAGGCTTTGCACAAACCAAAACTTGTGGGCTGGTTGGATGAAGGACAGATACTTGAGGAACGGAAATTGGGACACAGCTACTGCATCTTTAATTGACTCGGGAACTTGGAAATTTCTTACACAATCCAAAGGTAAAGCTTCGCAAAGCATGCATATTGGCAACTCTGGCATATGGGAATGGAACAGTGGAAATTTCTCATTTACAAGTTGTTGGAATGTGCCTAGAATGAAGTATCCTGCCCGGCCTTGTTACTCACTCTCTTGGTTCATTGCCCTAAAATGTCAATGTGCCTTGTTAGAGCTCTGAAAGGGAAGCTTCTAACAAGACATTTTCTAAAAGGCACTGTAATTACACAGGATGATACTTGTATGTTGTGTAATATCTCAATGGAAACTATTGAGCATATGTTCTTTCAATGCTCTTATTCTACGTATTTGTAGGAAGCTGAGTAGATTGAAGCTTGGAGTTCATTCACCAATTGGAAGCCTCTCAGATGAAGCCATTCTTATTGCTAGCAAATTCAATCAGAAGATACATTGGCTAAACTGGTATTATCTGCAGTAGTTTGGCATATATGGCGTGAACGAGATGCAAGGATATTTCAAGGGAACTCATAAGCATGAGATAATGGTTTTCAGGGAGATTTATGAAGATGTCAAGTTTTAATGCAACAGTCTACTTGGAAGGGGCAAAAGGTTTTGAAACTTAACAATACTCTATGAAACTGGGGTATAACCTTTTTAGAAGAGGGCCATTTCAGTGCATTGGACAGGCATATATTAAAGAAAGGTCTGGCAGTATTAGAATGCAGATACATGAAGCCTTTTTCTGGCAGGTAGGATGTGAAGTAATGGCTACAGATTTCTGAAGCTTTGAGTTTTTCTTCAATCCTGATAATACTAGCTATTTCTGAAGCATAATACTGGAGCAGTTCAGATTTTTTGGATCAATTTGTTTACAGCTTAGCAGTTTTTAGAAGAGTTGACTAGAAATGTAAAATGAGCTGAAGTTAGTACAGTTTTCAATTCTGAAGTTTTGGGTCAATCTTATGTGCTTCCTTGGTATACTATAGATAAGGGTGACGGCTAGGTCCACTCTTCTCTCTATAGTTAATCAAGTGTAGGGCAGAGAGTAGCCTAGCTTTTTGTATATTTGTACTATGGTTGAAGCTTCAATGAAATTCATTTACCTTTCAAACACACACACAAACACACACACACACACACAGAAATATGTATATCAGCCGACAGCTGAGAGTCCCTCTCAGTCTGCGGTGACGTGACACATTATTTGCCATCCAATAAGTTGCGGCCCGCCTATTGGAATAAGTAAAATTACTAAATGCCCCACGGTAAAAGGTACTTATTCCACTATTGTTTATTATTATTTTTCCCCTATTTCATTTTCTGCTCGTTGTCAGATTTAGGTTTTCCTTTCCTGACATAAATTTTTTTTTCTAAAAATAGTGGTGTCCGGATCAGGTTTTTGCTTTTTCTTTTTTACTTTGCAAACATAAATCTCCTTTTCTATTTTAATATCGACGGCGAAGCAGAACACTTCTCCTGCCAATTCAGGTCGCCGTCGTCGCCGATCTAAATATGAACCATATATCATCTGGTTCAACTTCCTCACAGAATATTGAAAATTTTGAAGGGTTGAGATCTTTGGATGTTAATCAAGAGGTTCTTATTTTATCCTTTTTGTTATTTTTTTCCCGCAATTTCTTATATGTAAAAAATTTTGTGTAACGTAGATGGAACTGCAACCTAGATTTCGTTTTACAGAACAATAATCACTTTTACCAATGTCTTTTTTCAGTAACAATTTCACAGTTTTGTTATCTGCGATCTCAATCGCAGTTATTTAATTTAATACACTAAATTGTAAGAACTGCGACTACGGTCGCAATATGTACTAAAATAATTTATTTTAAAACAATTTTTCAGTGGTCAAAGCTATCTTTACAACTGCAACCTTAGTCACAGTCCTATTTATTATAGTTCAGACATGTGATTTTTAGTTAGTTCTTTTTATATACTAAATTGTAAGAACTGCGACTTAAGGTCGTAGTATATATTACTGATAATTTTTTTAGTTATTATACATATTTTTTAAAAAAAACTGGCCATCCTGAGAACAGCGACAATGGTCGCAGTCTTTTATCCAGAAGTTACAGCTATCTTTACATCTGCGACCCTAGTCGCAGTTTTATTTATTATAGTTCAGATGTGTGATTTTCAATTATTTCTTTTTATACACTAAATTGTAAGAACTGCGACTTAAGGTTACAGTATATATTAATGACAACTTTTTTCAGTTATTATACACATTTTAAAAAAATCTGGCCATCCTGAGAGCTGCGACTACGGTTGCAGTCTTTTATCCAGCAGTCACAACTATCTTTACATCTGCGAGCTTAGTCGCAGTTTTATTTATTATAGTTCAGACGTGTGATTTTCAATTATTTCTTTTTATTTAGTTCAATAATTTGTTTTGTAGGATCTGAATTCACATGGAGAAATGTCTAAAAGCTCTGTTATTCTTTTAGGACTACAGTTTTTCACAGGCGATGAAGCATACAACTTCTACAATTCTTATGCAAGCAACATAGGTTTTGACGTGAGAAGAAAAGGAATAGATAAGTCAACGAGGCCTCCTCATGAAGTTATTTGCAGAAAATTTGTTGCGAGGGTGTGAAGAAGTTGTGTGATAAAAGACAAGATGGGCTTACAATCAATATCGAATCAACACTAGAGTTGCGTATCCTACTGAGATGCATGTGCATCTTCGTTTATTATCAAACTGAAGATTTTGGGTTGTCACCAAGTTTATTGATTCTCATTCACATGAATTATCAAGCCCGGATAAGGTCCATCACTTTTACTCTCACCAGACGCATCGATTAAAGATTAGCAGAAGTATTATGAGCAATTTGATTGATGTAGGAATTCATCCTTCAAATATTTTCCGTGTTATTAATGTAATGAACCACGGAGAAGGTTGTGAAAAAGTAAGCCCACAACAAGTTATTGATTTTACTTGACACCGTAGAAATAACATTGGCCTTGAGTTTATTTCGATTGTCAAATATTGTCACGCCCCGCTTCCCAAATACGCGGAAACGAAGTCGCGACGAAGGTCGGCGACGTATATACGTGAGGAAAATTCCCCACACATGCACGCTAAGCCTAAAGTAGCCTAAACAAGGTATAAAATCTATTATGATAAATCAATATCAATGCAATATGACATATAAATATCTAACACAATGATAGTAGATGAAATAAAGAAAAGAAATGGCAACAGGATGCGAGATAGATATAATCAGGAAATAACGTAAATAAAATAGAAAAAATACCTATAATCAAGAAAAGAGAAACTCTAACCTCTTGTAACGCATGTAATCCTCTCCAAATACCTGATCAACAATAAATAGTCACGGATCTGGATGTGCAAATCCAAGGAGTCAGAATTCCTAGTGAATGTATAAGAATAAACAGAAAAGATACACATGCATATAAATGAGCAAATAAGGAAAATATATATACTGCAATAAGAAATGGTGTGAACAAAGTAAACAAACAGTAATGTGGATAGCACACAGTAGAGCATGTGTCGAGTCAGGTATTCAATCAGGTGTCTATAACAATGTATATATCAAGCGGTATAGTCAGTCAGTACTAGAATCAGATGTTCAATCAGGCCAGGTGTAACATCATGAAAATACACCTAGAGGGGAGTGAATAGGTGAATTAGCTAATCGAATGAGAAATGATGCGAAAATAAAAACTAATTGTAACACACTATGTGTAACCAAAGAATGTAGCTGAATACCCAATGAAGGGCTCTGAATTATCTCCTCTTGATTCCTCTAGATAAGAGTTGAGGTGTTATATGAAGCTCTCATGGTTCAACACAAGTATGGGCACACAAACAATACCAAGCATATAAGTGATATGAACAATATAAAGTAATGCAAGATATAAGAGAGATAGAGTAAGAGATAGTGAATCAAATGCAAACACCAAGATATGTTTCGAGGTTCGAGCCACTGCTCTACGTCCCCACCTTCACACAGAAGGATTTCCACTACGTCCACACAGGACCTCTCACACAGGGAACCTCCACCGAGGAATTTGTAATTACAAAGTTAGGAGTACACAACTCCTCTCTCCAACACAATCACCTCTACACAAGAGGCAAGACACAAAAACAACAACCACCTCTACACAAGAGGGATATGACACAAAGCCAAACAACAACCAGAATCATCTCTTCATAAGAGAGATAACCACAAACCCAAAACCTAATCACCTCTACACTAGAGGGATAGGCACAAAGCCAAAGCAAAGTAATGATTACAACTTGATGATCACAATAGACCACAAATAACTCTTGGTGATCACAATAGATCACAAACAATATTTCTCACAAAAATAAGATCCTATAGATAGGATAAAGATGATAGCTCAAGTGCGAGAAAACAAAAAGTTTGAAAATCAAATCACAAAGAAAAATACTTGAGAAAAATGCTAGATAGAAATAGAAATGAAGATCAAAACCAATATCTCAAATACTCTATTTTTCTTTGATTTCTCTAACCCTTGAAAACAAATAAAAGATAAATCTTTTTAGCACAAAAACTATTCAGAAACTTGCTGCTAAAATACTTGTAAAGATGGGAAAAAAGCTCTCTAAAGACTTGTTGAAAACAGCCCAAGAGATGGCTTATTTATTGTCTCTCAAGAAATGTAGCCGTTGGCTGCAGAAAATGGCCAGATTGCCCTTCCGGTCGAACCGGCCGGTCGACCGGTCCAACGGTCATTTTCTGACAGTTGTGCCTCCGGTCGACCGCCTGGTCGACTGGGCTTAGCCTGTCGGTCGACCACCTGGTCGACCGTCAGTACCCGAGAGTGGGGTACTTACAGTCGGTCGACCGTGCAGTCAACCGGCCTTATAGGCTGGTTCTTGTGCATGTTTCGTGTAGATCGGTCGACCGGCTTGGTTGACCGTCCGGTCGATCGCCAGCAGTTCTGGCTGGATTTTCAGAACTAAAAACTTGAATATTTTAACTCCAATAAAATTTCATAAAATCCTATAAATTTCACAAAAATAAGTTCTTATAAGATATTTGAATAACAAATATGTGTGACCAAAAATAAAAACAAATTACAAACTATTTGAACTATTTCTGTGCTATAAAATTTTGGCCTTAAATAAAAATCGCATTTTCCCAAAACCAAACTTTGAAATGGAAATCCGATTTTTTCCATGTATAAATACAAAATTAAGATATTTAAACTCTTTTGAAGCATATTGTGTATGGATAGAATACAATACACATGTAATAGATATATCTATGTTTTTGACTTAAATCCAAAATAAGTTTTATTTAAATACAAAACTCCAAAGACATGATATAGAACATCAAAATAAGTTTTTCTTAATATATGAAGCATATATGTATATAGATGAAGTCTAATATACATTAAAACCATGTAAACTTGTTTTGATTATATCTATTCATGAAAGTCATATATATGTGAACTTGAAATCCAAAATCAATTAAACCGAAAACCAAACATATTGAATTTGAGTGTGTGTGTGTGTGAACTTGAGCATATCAACACTATCTATCTTTACACAAGATCTAAACAAATCGAAGTCTTCTTGTAGAACTCCTTCTCCAAGTTGACTCGATCCAAACATGATCCAACGAGTTTGACTCCAACCGAGTACTAGATGCGATCTTGACACGTGAGCTCTTGAATCTACATGAGTTAGCTCCAAAATTCCTTTGTTGAAGCGAAGTACCTACATGATCCTGATACAAAATCTAAAACTATATAAACACAAGATCATTAGTATTATAACTACATGAGTTAATCATCATTAAAACTAGAGCGATGGGCCTTTGGGCCAACAATTTCCCTTTTTTTATGATGAACAAAACTCATAGAGTGATATATGCATGGATTAAAGATAAGCTTCATAGAAGCTTCCCTTAACATATGCATAATCAATAACATATAAAGATATGCAATGATGCTCAAAACACCAATATACCAAGATTTATGCATAAACACATAATAAAACATGCATATATAACCTAAATTCTTTCCCCCTTTTTGTCACTCATCAACAAAGGGGTGAAGACGAACAAACAATAAACATATTTTAAAACAAAATTTTGATACCAATGAACACAATCAATTGAAAGAACCAATTGAAAGAAACAATCTTTTTATGAATTGATGCCAATAAAAGGATATGATACCAATTGAAAGTAAACACTAAATTTTTAGGTATATACTATATTCATTTTGTAATAAGGATACCATATTAAAAATAATACCAATTTAAAATTATTGTTACCAATATTGAAAATGTAAGCATATACCAAAACAAAATATCATATAGAGTGGGAGTAAGATACCAATTGAAAAGTGAAACTAATTGAAAGATAAAATAAGAATTTTTCTCCCCCTTATGAAATACTAATAAAAATAATGCATAAGCTTGTATATAATACCAATTGAAAAATAATTGACATTAAGAACTAAATCATGCTTAGCAAGAAATAATTTTGTGCTAGAAATGTATGACATATATGTTTAAAGCACAAGAAAATATCTATATATATGTATCAGAGCAATATAATGTTGCTTTAGATATGATTCATACATATAAAAATATAATGTTGCTTTAGATATGATTCAAACATATAAAAAAAAGAGTATACAAAATGAATTTTGATACTAATTGAAATTAAATTTTAGTTGTCAAAACAAATGTTGGTACCACTTGTAGAAAAATTTTTAAGATACCAATAGTAGATTTTGATATCAATAGAATGTGAAATTGATACCAATTGTAAGTACCAATTGACATGAAGCATGAAATACATTTTGATACCAAAAGAATATAAATACCAATTGTAAACTAATGTAAAAGCTTGTAAAGATACCAATTAATATTTAGAAATAAGTCAAGCTTAGCATAAATAATTTTGTGCTCTATAAAAGAGGAGTAAAGACATTGCAAAATAAGTACAATCAAGATCATATATATATATATATATATATATATATATATATATATATATATATATATATATATATATATATGAGAATACCAATTGAAATTTGAAGCATACATATATAGAAAATAACCATGAGTATACAAACATATGAAAAATCATAAGGAACATGTGTATAACTCATACCTACCATCCTATTCATGTACATGTTTATAAGGTATTCAATAAGGGTATACAAGACATTGTCGCTCATCCAACCTCCCTTTGAAGGTAGGGGTTTTCAAAAATCATGATTTGAAAGTATTTTAACATATTTGAAAACTCTACTAATTTAAGAATCAAGAAACTAGTTTAAAATAATATTTGAAAAACTAGTTAAGGATCCTTCAAGACATGAAACAAAATCATATATTCCATGAAGACATGAAAATCACACAAATTGACACTCAAGGTTTATAAAGCACATATAAAACTTATGAAAATAAAGTCATGAGTAAATACTAAACATAGAGTATAAAAATCATGTAATCAATGAAATCATGGAAATAAGGCATTGAAGCTCATATGAAATTCTTTATAAACATAAAAATTTAATTTTCATCAAAACAATACAAACCTTAAGGCATATGTATGTTTTGTCTAAACTAAAAGTATACATACGTATCCCAAATACAAGTGAGTCAACAATAATTTTGCATGAAAAGTAAGTGACTCTAGGATAGACATGTAGCTCTAGTAGTTTTACACAAAATTAATATATGCATGAAGACAAATACATTTTTATAAAAACATGTACAAAACTAGGAAAAACAAGTAAAGATGTAAGAATCATCAAAACTAGCTTATACATGTACATATAATGAGTACAAATGAGCAATAAACTACAAACCAAATGTATCTCACTACTTGTACAAGTATATACACAAGTTTTAATGAAAAGTTTCATCTAAACATGTAATCAAAATATGAAGTGCAAAAACATCAACAAAACATGATCATTAGGAAAAATGCATGTGCTTTAGAGATGGGATATACACAATAGCTAAACAATAGTGAGAACACAAAATATGAATTCATATGAACATGGGTATATCTCAAATACTACATGTGTATATCATAAGTCTAATTAACATGGCATTTAATATAATAATCATGAAAAACTAAAACATGCTAAAAGTCAATCAACAAGTGCATGTAAACAAAATAAAGAGTTAAAGATAGTTAGCAAAACCATTAGGGCTAATCTCTAGATCTCCAAACTATGGTGGTCCTTCCACCAAACATCCCTTAAAAGTGATGCATTTAAAAGTGTCACCATTTAGTTCTGAACGCATCCACCATCAAGGCACCAATACTCTCACGTCATGTCAAAGCCCACACCTACATCAAATACAATAGGGGTGAATTTTGGTACCCATACCTTATCGGGTCCATGAGGAGTAGAACCTTTCCTAACTCAAACAAATTTATTTACAAAATTTGAGTTATTTAATCTATCATAACAAAACTTTGCAAGGTGGCTCATACGTCCATAATGTGTACAGGTGTACACATGAGCATACATAGAATCATGTATGGTGAGCATGATGAGCATGTGTATGTCGTGTATAGTGTGTATGCATATGAGGAGCATGTTTCTTACGAAACATGGATTCCAAACGTGTGTGGTTCATGGCACATTGGCTCATAGTGGAACCAAACAATCTACACTCTTTTTTAAAGTACAAATATCATTTTCAATAATTGAAGAAGAAGTAGAGCATGCAACAAGTTTATCACTAGTAGATGGAGCACTAGAAATATGACAAACATGAGAAGACAAATCATTTTTCAAAGATTTATTTTCATTTGAAACCAAATCAATTCTTTGAAAACTAAAGCAATTTTATTTTTCAAAGAATTGTTCTCTTTTTAAAATAATTTCAAGTTTTGAAGATAAAACCTTAATTTCTTCAAAACATCATCACAATCATTTTTATTCTTTAAAATTTCATTTTTTAAGGCAAGGACAAGTGGGATTTCATTGAGTCCCTTTCACTTAAATCTCAACCCTCTCTTGCAAAGTCATGTTAAGTTTTGAAAACAAATCCTTATTTTTTTCTTTTAATTTAAAGTTTTTCTTTTTCAAAACTTTGTACTTTTCAAGTAAATTTTCACAAAATAATGAAAATTCTTCATTTAAGGTATCAGCATCTATATAGTCATCACCTGAAGAACTAGCACTATCATTTAGTTGAGTATCCGAATGTACCTCAAGGAAGTCATTCCCTTGTACCATGTAGCAAGCTTCATCGGACTCTTCTCCACTAGATTTTTTCTCCACGTAGTCTGTCGTTTGTACCTTAGGAGAGGTCAATGTATTTCACAATGCAAAAGCGGAATCACAATGAGAAATAATAGAAAGATAATTTTTACTGAGTGAATGCTTTAGTGCATCTAAGTCTTGTGCATTAGCCTTAATGTACTTATCATTACCAAAATAGATTTTCTTGGTAGTGGCAAGATAAACATGCATTCCTAGGGTTTTAAGGTACATGGACATCTTAACTTTTCAAATATCAATGTTGGTAGTATCATACATGGGAGGGGTCATGAAATCCATGAGTGTATAAACTATATATGTGCAAATGCAAATCTAGATTAGCAATCCAAGATCTAACTCCTAGGTGATTAAACCTAATATCAGGAGTGTAGGCTCTGATACCAATTGAAATACACCTAGAGGGGGTAAATAGGTATATTAGCTAATCTAATGAGAAATGATGCGGAATTAAAAACTAATTATAACACAGTATGTGTAACCAAAGAATGTAGCCGAATTTCTGGTGAGGGGCTTTGGACTAGCTCCTCTTGATTCATCTAAATAAGAGTTGAGGTGGTATATGAAGCTCTCTTGGTTCAACACTAGTATGAGCAAACAAACAATACCAAGTATATAAGTGATATGAATAATATAAAGCAATACAAAATATAAGAGAGATAGAGTAAGAGATAGTGGATCAAACATAAACACCAAGATATGTTTCGAGATTTGAGTCACTGCTCCACGTCTCCGCCTTCACACAGAAGGATTTTCACTATGTCTACACAGGACCTCCCACACAGGGAACCTCCACCGAGGAATTTGTATTTACAAAGTTAGAAGTACAAAACTCCTCTGTCTAAGACAATTACCTCTACACAAGAGGTAAGGCACAAAAACAACAATCACCTCTATACAAGAGGGATACAGCACAAAGCCAAACAATAACCACAATCACCTCTTCACAAGAGGGATAACCACAAACCCAAAACTCAATCACATCTACACTAGAGGGATAGGCTCAAACCAAAACAAAGGAAATATTACAATTTGGTGATCACAATAGACCACAAACAACTCTTGGTGATCACAATAGATCACAAACAATATTTCTCATAAAAAATAAGATCCTATAGATAGGATAGAGATGATAGCTCAAGTGTGAGAAAATAAGAAGTTTGAAAATCAAATCACAAAGAAAAATACTTGAAAAAAATGCTAGATAGAAATAGAAATGAAGATCAAAACCAATATCCCAAATACTCGATTTTTCTTTGATTTTTCCAACCCTGAAAACAAATAAAAAATATATCTTTTCGGATAAAAACTCTCAAAAACTTGATGCTAAAACACTTGTAAAGATGGGAAAATAGCTCTCTAAAAACTTATTAAAAATAGCCCAAGAGATGGCTTATTTATAGCCTCTCTAGAAATGCAGCCGTTGGCTGTAGAAAATGACCAGATTGCCCTTCCAGTCGACCAGCCCAACGGTCATTTTTCTTATCATTGTGCCTCCGGTCGACGGGCTTAGCCTGTCAGTTGACCGCCCAGTCGACCGTCAGTACCTGAGAGTAGGGTACTTATAGTCAGTCGACCGGCCTTGTAGGTTGGTTCTTGTGCACGTTTCGTGTACATCGGTTGACCGGCCTGGTCGACCGTTTAGTCGACCGTTAGCAGTTCTGGCTGGATTTTCAGAACTGAAAACTTGGATATTTTAACTCCAATAAAATCCCATAAAATCCTATAAATTCTACAAAAATAAGTTCTTTTAAGATATTTAAATAACAGACATGTGTGACCAAAAATCAATACATATTACAAACCATTTGAACTATTTTTATGCTATAAACTATTTGGCCTTAAGCAAAAACCATATTTTCCAAAAGCCAAACTTTGAAATGGAAATCCGATTTTCCCAAACTTGTATAAATACAAAAATAAGATATTTAAACTCTTTTGAAGCATATTATGTATGGATAGAATCCAATACACATGTAATAGATATATCTATATTTTGACATAAAATCCAAATAAGTTTTGTTTAAATACAAAACTCTAAACACATAAAATAGAATATCAAAATAAGTTTTTCTTAATATATGAAGCATATATGCATATAGATGAAGTTTAGTATACATTAAACGATGTAAACTTGTTTTGATTAAATCTATTCATGAAAGTTATATATATGTGAACTTGAAATCCAAAACCGGTTAAACTGAAAACCAAACATATTGAACTTGTGTGTGTGAACTTGAGCATATCAATACTATCTATCTTATACAAGATCTAAAAAAATTGAAGTCTTCTCGTAGAACTTCTTCTCCAAGTCGACTCGATCTAAACATGATCCAACGAACTTGACTCCAACCGAGTGCTAGATGCGATCTTGACGCCCGAGCTTTTGAATCTACATTAGTTAGTTCCAAAACTCCTTTGTTGAAGCTAAGCACCTACTATGATTCTGATACAAAATCTGAAACTATATAAACACAAGATCATTAGTAATATAACTACATGAGTTAATTATCATCAAAACTAGAGCGATGGGCCTTTGGGCCAACACATCGGGTGGCCAACATATATACATGTATCAGGCAAAGACAATTAACTACAGTACATTATGAATAGTTTATTATTATTATGTCAACAAACACCAATTACCACTTGTAATAGACACATCCCATACTACGCTTATCATACATATTAATTGGGGTCCTAAGTTATTGAAACTGATCGGTTGGAGATATTATTCGTACTTTTGATAGGTCCCATACATATTCGGGACCACGACCCAGACTCCTAGTACTGAATCAGGCCCTACCGCTAGGTAGTCAGGAACATGTATAATAGGTACAAGAAAAGGACGGGGTGCTAGTCAACCCACGGGAACCCTGCAGTGGAACCCTCTTTTGGTTGCGCAACCTGTATCCTAGGTC